>JAVIWC010000342.1:0-17490 GCA_031894815.1 Creontiades dilutus
TTCGTGTTCCAGCACCCCGAAAAACCCCTTAGAGAGTAGGTTTGAAAGCGATTAAACAGAGTTAATTTTTGAGCAATTTTGATGAAAAAACGCGAAAATAACGATTAAACAGAGTTAATTTTTGAGCAATTTTGATGAAAAAACGCATGAAGGAAGCGTTTTATCGAAAAACGGACTTCAGATTCGTGTTCAGCACCCCGAAAAACCCCTTAGAGAGTAGGTTTGAAAGCGATTAAACAGAGTTAATTTTTGAGCAATTTTGATGAAAAAACGCGAAAATAACCATGAAGGAAGCGTTTTATCGAAAAAGGACTTCAGATTCGTGTTCAGCACCCCGAAAAACCCCTTAGAGAGTAGGTTTGAAAGCGATTAAACAGAGTTAATTTTTGAGCAATTTTGATGAAAAAACGCGAAAATAACCATGAAGGAAGCGTTTTATCGAAAAAAGGACTTCAGATTCGTGTTCAGCACCCCGAAAAACCCCTTAGAGAGTAGGTTTGAAAGCGATTAAACAGAGTTAATTTTTGAGCAATTTTGATGAAAAAACGCGAAAATAACCATGAAGGAAGCGTTTTATCGAAAAAGGACTTCAGATTCGTGTTCAGCACCCCGAAAAACCCCTTAGAGAGTAGGTTTGAAAGCGATTAAACAGAGTTAATTTTTGAGCAATTTTGATGAAAAAACGCGAAAATAACCATGAAGGAAGCGTTTTATCGAAAAACGGACTTCAGATTCGTGTTCAGCACCCCGAAAAACCCCTTAGAGAGTAGGTTTGAAAGCGATTAAACAGAGTTAATTTTTGAGCAATTTTGATGAAAAAACGCGAAAATAACCATGAAGGAAGCGTTTTATCGAAAAAGGACTTCAGATTCGTGTTCAGCACCCCGAAAAACCCCTTAGAGAGTAGGTTTGAAAGCGATTAAACAGAGTTAATTTTTGAGCAATTTTGATGAAAAAACGCGAAAATAACCATGAAGGAAGCGTTTTATCGAAAAAAGGACTTCAGATTCGTGTTCAGCACCCCGAAAAACCCCTTAGAGAGTAGGTTTGAAAGCGATTAAACAGAGTTAATTTTTGAGCAATTTTGATGAAAAAACGCGAAAATAACCATGAAGGAAGCGTTTTATCGAAAAAAGGACTTCAGATTCGTGTTCAGCACCCCGAAAAACCCCTTAGAGAGTAGGTTTGAAAGCGATTAAACAGAGTTAATTTTTGAGCAATTTTGATGAAAAAACGCGAAAATAACCATGAAGGAAGCGTTTTATCGAAAAAAGGACTTCAGATTCGTGTTCAGCACCCCGAAAAACCCCTTAGAGAGTAGGTTTGAAAGCGATTAAACAGAGTTAATTTTTGAGCAATTTTGATGAAAAAACGCGAAAATAACCATGAAGGAAGCGTTTTATCGAAAAAAGGACTTCAGATTCGTGTTCAGCACCCCGAAAAACCCCTTAGAGAGTAGGTTTGAAAGCGATTAAACAGAGTTAATTTTTGAGCAATTTTGATGAAAAAACGCGAAAATAACCATGAAGGAAGCGTTTTATCGAAAAAAGGACTTCAGATTCGTGTTCAGCACCCCGAAAAACCCCTTAGAGAGTAGGTTTGAAAGCGATTAAACAGAGTTAATTTTTGAGCAATTTTGATGAAAAAACGCGAAAATAACCATGAAGGAAGCGTTTTATCGAAAAAGGACTTCAGATTCGTGTTCAGCACCCCGAAAAACCCCTTAGAGAGTAGGTTTGAAAGCGATTAAACAGAGTTAATTTTTGAGCAATTTTGATGAAAAAACGCGAAAATAACCATGAAGGAAGCGTTTTATCGAAAAAAGGACTTCAGATTCGTGTTCAGCACCCCGAAAAACCCCTTAGAGAGTAGGTTTGAAAGCGATTAAACAGAGTTAATTTTTGAGCAATTTTGATGAAAAAACGCGAAAATAACCATGAAGGAAGCGTTTTATCGAAAAAGGACTTCAGATTCGTGTTCAGCACCCCGAAAAACCCCTTAGAGAGTAGGTTTGAAAGCGATTAAACAGAGTTAATTTTTGAGCAATTTTGATGAAAAAACGCGAAAATAACCATGAAGGAAGCGTTTTATCGAAAAAGGACTTCAGATTCGTGTTCAGCACCCCGAAAAACCCCTTAGAGAGTAGGTTTGAAAGCGATTAAACAGAGTTAATTTTTGAGCAATTTTGATGAAAAAACGCGAAAATAACCATGAAGGAAGCGTTTTATCGAAAAAAGGACTTCAGATTCGTGTTCAGCACCCCGAAAAACCCCTTAGAGAGTAGGTTTGAAAGCGATTAAACAGAGTTAATTTTTGAGCAATTTTGATGAAAAAACGCGAAAATAACCATGAAGGAAGCGTTTTATCGAAAAAAGGACTTCAGATTCGTGTTCAGCACCCCGAAAAACCCCTTAGAGAGTAGGTTTGAAAGCGATTAAACAGAGTTAATTTTTGAGCAATTTTGATGAAAAAACGCGAAAATAACCATGAAGGAAGCGTTTTATCGAAAAAAGGACTTCAGATTCGTGTTCAGCACCCCGAAAAACCCCTTAGAGAGTAGGTTTGAAAGCGATTAAACAGAGTTAATTTTTGAGCAATTTTGATGAAAAAACGCGAAAATAACCATGAAGGAAGCGTTTTATCGAAAAAAGGACTTCAGATTCGTGTTCAGCACCCCGAAAAACCCCTTAGAGAGTAGGTTTGAAAGCGATTAAACAGAGTTAATTTTTGAGCAATTTTGATGAAAAAACGCGAAAATAACCATGAAGGAAGCGTTTTATCGAAAAAAGGACTTCAGATTCGTGTTCAGCACCCCGAAAAACCCCTTAGAGAGTAGGTTTGAAAGCGATTAAACAGAGTTAATTTTTGAGCAATTTTGATGAAAAAACGCGAAAATAACCATGAAGGAAGCGTTTTATCGAAAAAAGGACTTCAGATTCGTGTTCAGCACCCCGAAAAACCCCTTAGAGAGTAGGTTTGAAAGCGATTAAACAGAGTTAATTTTTGAGCAATTTTGATGAAAAAACGCGAAAATAACCATGAAGGAAGCGTTTTATCGAAAAAAGGACTTCAGATTCGTGTTCAGCACCCCGAAAAACCCCTTAGAGAGTAGGTTTGAAAGCGATTAAACAGAGTTAATTTTTGAGCAATTTTGATGAAAAAACGCGAAAATAACCATGAAGGAAGCGTTTTATCGAAAAAAGGACTTCAGATTCGTGTTCAGCACCCCGAAAAACCCCTTAGAGAGTAGGTTTGAAAGCGATTAAACAGAGTTAATTTTTGAGCAATTTTGATGAAAAAACGCGAAAATAACCATGAAGGAAGCGTTTTATCGAAAAAGGACTTCAGATTCGTGTTCAGCACCCCGAAAAACCCCTTAGAGAGTAGGTTTGAAAGCGATTAAACAGAGTTAATTTTTGAGCAATTTTGATGAAAAAACGCGAAAATAACCATGAAGGAAGCGTTTTATCGAAAAAAGGACTTCAGATTCGTGTTCAGCACCCCGAAAAACCCCTTAGAGAGTAGGTTTGAAAGCGATTAAACAGAGTTAATTTTTGAGCAATTTTGATGAAAAAACGCGAAAATAACCATGAAGGAAGCGTTTTATCGAAAAAAGGACTTCAGATTCGTGTTCAGCACCCCGAAAAACCCCTTAGAGAGTAGGCGAAAAACCCCTTAGAGAGTAGGTTTGAAAGCGATTAAACAGAGTTAATTTTTGAGCAATTTTGATGAAAAAACGCGAAAATAACCATGAAGGAAGCGTTTTATCGAAAAACGGACTTCAGATTCGTGTTCAGCACCCCGAAAAACCCCTTAGAGAGTAGGTTTGAAAGCGATTAAACAGAGTTAATTTTTGAGCAATTTTGATGAAAAAACGCGAAAATAACCATGAAGAAGCGTTTTATCGAAAAACGGACTTCAGATTCGTGTTCAGCACCCCGAAAAACCCCTTAGAGAGTAGGTTTGAAAGCGATTAAACAGAGTTAATTTTTGAGCAATTTTGATGAAAAAACGCGAAAATAACCATGAAGGAAGCGTTTTATCGAAAAACGGACTTCAGATTCGTGTTCAGCACCCCGAAAAACCCCTTAGAGAGTAGGTTTGAAAGCGATTAAACAGAGTTAATTTTTGAGCAATTTTGATGAAAAAACGCGAAAATAACCATGAAGGAAGCGTTTTATCGAAAAACGGACTTCAGATTCGTGTTCAGCACCCCGAAAAACCCCTTAGAGAGTAGGTTTGAAAGCGATTAAACAGAGTTAATTTTTGAGCAATTTTGATGAAAAAACGCGAAAATAACCATGAAGGAAGCGTTTTATCGAAAAACGGACTTCAGATTCGTGTTCAGCACCCCGAAAAACCCCTTAGAGAGTAGGTTTGAAAGCGATTAAACAGAGTTAATTTTTGAGCAATTTTGATGAAAAACGCGAAAATAACCATGAAGGAAGCGTTTTATCGAAAAACGGACTTCAGATTCGTGTTCAGCACCCCGAAAAACCCCTTAGAGAGTAGGTTTGAAAGCGATTAAACAGAGTTAATTTTTGAGCAATTTTGATGAAAAAACGCGAAAATAACCATGAAGGAAGCGTTTTATCGAAAAACGGACTTCAGATTCGTGTTCAGCACCCCGAAAAACCCCTTAGAGAGTAGGTTTGAAAGCGATTAAACAGAGTTAATTTTTGAGCAATTTTGATGAAAAAACGCGAAAATAACCATGAAGGAAGCGTTTTATCGAAAAACGGACTTCAGATTCGTGTTCAGCACCCCGAAAAACCCCTTAGAGAGTAGGTTTGAAAGCGATTAAACAGAGTTAATTTTTGAGCAATTTTGATGAAAAAACGCGAAAATAACCATGAAGGAAGCGTTTTATCGAAAAACGGACTTCAGATTCGTGTTCAGCACCCCGAAAAACCCCTTAGAGAGTAGGTTTGAAAGCGATTAAACAGAGTTTATTTTTGAGCAATTTTGATGAAAAAACGCGAAAATAACCATGAAGGAAGCGTTTTATCGAAAAACGGACTTCAGATTCGTGTTCAGCACCCCGAAAAACCCCTTAGAGAGTAGGTTTGAAAGCGATTAAACAGAGTTAATTTTTGAGCAATTTTGATGAAAAAACGCGAAAATAACCATGAAGGAAGCGTTTTATCGAAAAACGGACTTCAGATTCGTGTTCAGCACCCCGAAAAACCCCTTAGAGAGTAGGTTTGAAAGCGATTAAACAGAGTTAATTTTTGAGCAATTTTGATGAAAAAACGCGAAAATAACCATGAAGGAAGCGTTTTATCGAAAAACGGACTTCAGATTCGTGTTCAGCACCCCGAAAAACCCCTTAGAGAGTAGGTTTGAAAGCGATTAAACAGAGTTAATTTTTGAGCAATTTTGATGAAAAAACGCGAAAATAACCATGAAGGAAGCGTTTTATCGAAAAACGGACTTCAGATTCGTGTTCAGCACCCCGAAAAACCCCTTAGAGAGTAGGTTTGAAAGCGATTAAACAGAGTTAATTTTTGAGCAATTTTGATGAAAAAACGCGAAAATAACCATGAAGGAAGCGTTTTATCGAAAAACGGACTTCAGATTCGTGTTCAGCACCCCGAAAAACCCCTTAGAGAGTAGGTTTGAAAGCGATTAAACAGAGTTAATTTTTGAGCAATTTTGATGAAAAAACGCGAAAATAACCATGAAGGAAGCGTTTTATCGAAAAACGGACTTCAGATTCGTGTTCAGCACCCCGAAAAACCCCTTAGAGAGTAGGTTTGAAAGCGATTAAACAGAGTTAATTTTTGAGCAATTTTGATGAAAAAACGCGAAAATAACCATGAAGGAAGCGTTTTATCGAAAAACGGACTTCAGATTCGTGTTCAGCACCCCGAAAAACCCCTTAGAGAGTAGGTTTGAAAGCGATTAAACAGAGTTAATTTTTGAGCAATTTTGATGAAAAAACGCGAAAATAACCATGAAGGAAGCGTTTTATCGAAAAACGGACTTCAGATTCGTGTTCAGCACCCCGAAAAACCCCTTAGAGAGTAGGTTTGAAAGCGATTAAACAGAGTTAATTTTTGAGCAATTTTGATGAAAAAACGCGAAAATAACCATGAAGGAAGCGTTTTATCGAAAAACGGACTTCAGATTCGTGTTCAGCACCCCGAAAAACCCCTTAGAGAGTAGGTTTGAAAGCGATTAAACAGAGTTAATTTTTGAGCAATTTTGATGAAAAAACGCGAAAATAACCATGAAGGAAGCGTTTTATCGAAAAACGGACTTCAGATTCGTGTTCAGCACCCCGAAAACCCCTTAGAGAGTAGGTTTGAAAGCGATTAAACAGAGTTAATTTTTGAGCAATTTTGATGAAAAAACGCGAAAATAACCATGAAGGAAGCGTTTTATCGAAAAACGGACTTCAGATTCGTGTTCAGCACCCCGAAAAACCCCTAGAGAGTAGGTTTGAAAGCGATTAAACAGAGTTAATTTTTGAGCAATTTTGATGAAAAAACGCGAAAATAACCATGAAGGAAGCGTTTTATCGAAAAACGGACTTCAGATTCGTGTTCAGCACCCCGAAAAACCCCTTAGAGAGTAGGTTTGAAAGCGATTAAACAGAGTTAATTTTTGAGCAATTTTGATGAAAAAACGCGAAAATAACCATGAAGGAAGCGTTTTATCGAAAAACGGACTTCAGATTCGTGTTCAGCACCCCGAAAAACCCCTTAGAGAGTAGGTTTGAAAGCGATTAAACAGAGTTAATTTTTGAGCAATTTTGATGAAAAAACGCGAAAATAACCATGAAGGAAGCGTTTTATCGAAAAACGGACTTCAGATTCGTGTTCAGCACCCCGAAAAACCCCTTAGAGAGTAGGTTTGAAAGCGATTAAACAGAGTTAATTTTTGAGCAATTTTGATGAAAAAACGCGAAAATAACCATGAAGGAAGCGTTTTATCGAAAAACGGACTTCACGTTCAGACTTCAGATTCGTGTTCAGCACCCCGAAAAACCCCTTAGAGAGTAGGTTTGAAAGCGATTAAACAGAGTTAATTTTTGAGCAATTTTGATGAAAAAACGCGAAAATAACCATGAAGGAAGCGTTTTATCGAAAAACGGACTTCAGATTCGTGTTCAGCACCCCGAAAAACCCCTTAGAGAGTAGGTTTGAAAGCGATTAAACAGAGTTAATTTTTGAGCAATTTTGATGAAAAAACGCGAAAATAACCATGAAGGAAGCGTTTTATCGAAAAACGGACTTCAGATTCGTGTTCAGCACCCCGAAAAACCCCTTAGAGAGTAGGTTTGAAAGCGATTAAACAGAGTTAATTTTTGAGCAATTTTGATGAAAAAACGCGAAAATAACCATGAAGGAAGCGTTTTATCGAAAAACGGACTTCAGATTCGTGTTCAGCACCCCGAAAAACCCCTTAGAGAGTAGGTTTGAAAGCGATTAAACAGAGTTTATTTTGAGCAATTTTGATGAAAAAACGCGAAAATAACCATGAAGGAAGCGTTTTATCGAAAAACGGACTTCAGATTCGTGTTCAGCACCCCGAAAAACCCCTTAGAGAGTAGGTTTGAAAGCGATTAAACAGAGTTAATTTTTGAGCAATTTTGATGAAAAAACGCGAAAATAACCATGAAGGAAGCGTTTTATCGAAAAACGGACTTCAGATTCGTGTTCAGCACCCCGAAAAACCCCTTAGAGAGTAGGTTTGAAAGCGATTAAACAGAGTTAATTTTTGAGCAATTTTGATGAAAAAACGCGAAAATAACCATGAAGGAAGCGTTTTATCGAAAAACGGACTTCAGATTCGTGTTCAGCACCCCGAAAAACCCCTTAGAGAGTAGGTTTGAAAGCGATTAAACAGAGTTAATTTTTGAGCAATTTTGATGAAAAAACGCGAAAATAACCATGAAGGAAGCGTTTTATCGAAAAACGGACTTCAGATTCGTGTTCAGCACCCCGAAAAACCCCTTAGAGAGTAGGTTTGAAAGCGATTAAACAGAGTTAATTTTTGAGCAATTTTGATGAAAAAACGCGAAAATAACCATGAAGGAAGCGTTTTATCGAAAAACGGACTTCAGATTCGTGTTCAGCACCCCGAAAAACCCCTTAGAGAGTAGGTTTGAAAGCGATTAAACAGAGTTAATTTTTGAGCAATTTTGATGAAAAAACGCGAAAATAACCATGAAGGAAGCGTTTTATCGAAAAACGGACTTCAGATTCGTGTTCAGCACCCCGAAAAACCCCTTAGAGAGTAGGTTTGAAAGCGATTAAACAGAGTTAATTTTTGAGCAATTTTGATGAAAAAACGCGAAAATAACCATGAAGGAAGCGTTTTATCGAAAAACGGACTTCAGATTCGTGTTCAGCACCCCGAAAAACCCCTTAGAGAGTAGGTTTGAAAGCGATTAAACAGAGTTAATTTTTGAGCAATTTTGATGAAAAAACGCGAAAATAACATGAAGGAAGCGTTTTATCGAAAAACGGACTTCAGATTCGTGTTCAGCACCCCGAAAAACCCCTTAGAGAGTAGGTTTGAAAGCGATTAAACAGAGTTAATTTTTGAGCAATTTTGATGAAAAAACGCGAAAATAACCATGAAGGAAGCGTTTTATCGAAAAACGGACTTCAGATTCGTGTTCAGCACCCCGAAAAACCCCTTAGAGAGTAGGTTTGAAAGCGATTAAACAGAGTTAATTTTTGAGCAATTTTGATGAAAAAACGCGAAAATAACCATGAAGGAAGCGTTTTATCGAAAAACGGACTTCAGATTCGTGTTCAGCACCCCGAAAAACCCCTTAGAGAGTAGGTTTGAAAGCGATTAAACAGAGTTAATTTTTGAGCAATTTTGATGAAAAAACGCGAAAATAACCATGAAGGAAGCGTTTTATCGAAAAACGGACTTCAGATTCGTGTTCAGCACCCCGAAAAACCCCTTAGAGAGTAGGTTTGAAAGCGATTAAACAGAGTTAATTTTTGAGCAATTTTGATGAAAAAACGCGAAAATAACCATGAAGGAAGCGTTTTATCGAAAAACGGACTTCAGATCAGCACCCCGAAAAACCCCTTAGAGAGTAGGTTTGAAAGCGATTAAACAGAGTTAATTTTTGAGCAATTTTGATGAAAAAACGCGAAAATAACCATGAAGGAAAGCGTTTGAAAATAACCATGAAGGAAGCGTTTTATCGAAAAACGGACTTCAGATTCGTGTTCAGCACCCCGAAAACCCCTTAGAGAGTAGGTTTGAAAGGGATTAAACAGAGTTTATTTTTGAGCAATTTTGATGAAAAATCGCGAAAATAACCATGAAGGAAGCGTTTTATCGAAAAACGGACTTCAGATTCGTGTTCAGCACCCCGAAAAACCCCTTAGAGAGTAGGTTTGAAAGAGAGTAGGTTTGAAAATAAATGAAGGATTAAACAGATTCGTGTTCAGCACCCGAAAAACCCCTTAGAGATTTTTGAAAGCGATTAAACAGAGAGCAATTTTGATGAAAAATCGCGAAAATAACCATGAAGGAAGCGTTTTATCGAAAAACGGACTTCAGATTCGTGTTCAGCACCCCGAAAAACCCCTTAGAGAGTAGGTTTGAAAGGGATTAAACAGAGTTAATTTTTGAGCAATTTTGATGAAAAATCGCGAAAATAACCATGAAGGAAGCGTTTTATCGAAAAACGGACTTCAGATTCGTGTTCAGCACCCCGAAAAACCCCTTAGAGAGTAGGTTTGAAAGGGATTAAACAGAGTTTATTTTTGAGCAATTTTGATGAAAAATCGCGAAAATAACCATGAAGGAAGCGTTTTATCGAAAAACGGACTTCAGATTCGTGTTCAGCACCCCGAAAAAC
This sequence comes from Creontiades dilutus, assembly GCA_031894815.1. Classification (NCBI taxonomy): domain Eukaryota; kingdom Metazoa; phylum Arthropoda; class Insecta; order Hemiptera; family Miridae; genus Creontiades; species Creontiades dilutus. Next base: position 9,839 of record JAVIWC010000342.1, read on the forward strand.
CCCTTAGAGAGTAGGTTTGAAAGCGATTAAACAGAGTTTATTTTTGAGCAATTTTGATGAAAAATCGCGAAAATAACCATGAAGGAAGCGTTTTATCGAAAAACGGACTTCAGATTCGTGTTCAGCACCCCGAAAAACCCCTTAGAGAGTAGGTTTGAAAGCGATTAAACAGAGTTTATTTTTGAGCAATTTTGATGAAAAATCGCGAAAATAACCATGAAGGAAGCGTTTTATCGAAAAACGGACTTCAGATTCGTGTTCAGCACCCCGAAAAACCCCTTAGAGAGTAGGTTTGAAAGCGATTAAACAGAGTTTATTTTTGAGCAATTTTGATGAAAAATCGCGAAAATAACCATGAAGGAAGCGTTTTATCGAAAAACGGACTTCAGATTCGTGTTCAGCACCCCGAAAACCCCTTAGAGAGTAGGTTTGAAAGGGATTAAACAGAGTTTATTTTTGAGCAATTTTGATGAAAAATCGCGAAAATAACCATGAAGGAAGCGTTTTATCGAAAAACGGACTTCAGATTCGTGTTCAGCACCCCGAAAAACCCCTTAGAGAGTAGGTTTGAAAGGGATTAAACAGAGTTTATTTTTGAGCAATTTTGATGAAAAATCGCGAAAATAACCATGAAGGAAGCGTTTTATCGAAAAACGGACTTCAGATTCGTGTTCAGCACCCCGAAAAACCCCTTAGAGAGTAGGTTTGAAAGGATTAAACAGAGTTTATTTTTGAGCAATTTTGATGAAAAATCGCGAAAATAACCATGAAGGAAGCGTTTTATCGAAAAACGGACTTCAGATTCGTGTTCAGCACCCCGAAAAACCCCTTAGAGAGTAGGTTTGAAAGGGATTAAACAGAGTTAATTTTTGAGCAATTTTGATGAAAAATCGCGAAAATAACCATGAAGGAAGCGTTTTATCGAAAAACGGACTTCAGATTCGTGTTCAGCACCCCGAAAAACCCCTTAGAGAGTAGGTTTGAAAGGGATTAAACAGAGTTTATTTTTGAGCAATTTTGATGAAAAATCGCGAAAATAACCATGAAGGAAGCGTTTTATCGAAAAACGGACTTCAGATTCGTGTTCAGCACCCCGAAAAACCCCTTAGAGAGTAGGTTTGAAAGGGATTAAACAGAGTAATTTTTGAGCAATTTTGATGAAAAATCGCGAAAATAACCATGAAGGAAGCGTTTTATCGAAAAACGGACTTCGAATTCGTGTTCAGCACCCCGAAAAACCCTTAGAGAGTAGGTTTGAAAGGATTAAACAGAGTTTATTTTTCAGCAATTTTGATGTATAAAAAAAAGGACTTCAGATTCGAAATTAGCACCTGAAAACCCCTTAGAGAGTAGGTTTGAAAGCGATTAAACAGAGATAATTTTTGAGCAATTTTGATGAAAAATCGCGAAAATAACCATGAAGGAAGCGTTTTATCGAAAAACGGACTTCAGATTCGTGTTCAGCACCCCAAAAAACCCCTTCAGAGAGTAGGTTTGAAAGCGATTAAACAGAGTTTATTTTTGAGCAATTTTGATGAAAAAACGCGAAAATAACCATGAAGGAAGCGTTTTATCGAAAAAAGGACTTTAGATTCGTGTTTAGCACCCCGAAAAACCCCTTAGAGAATAGGTTTGAAAGCGATTAAACAGAGTTTATTTTTGAGCAATTATGATGAAAAAACGCGAAAATAACCATGAAGGAAGCGTTTTATCGAAAAACGAACTTCAGATTCGTGTTCAGCACCCCGTAAAACCCCTTAGAGAGTAGGTTTGAAAGCGATTAAACAGAGTTTATTTTTTGAGCAATTTTGATGAAAAAACGCGAAAATAACCATGAAGGAAGCGTTTTATCGAAAAAAGGACTTCAGATTCGTGTTCAGCACCGCGAAAAACCCCTTAGAGAGTAGGTTTGAAAGCGATTAAACAGAGTTTATTTTTGAGCGAATTTTGATGAAAAATCGCGAAAATAACCATGAAGGAAGCGTTTTATCGAAAAAAGGACTTCAGATTCGTGTTCAGCACCCCGAAAAACCCCTTAGAGAGTAGGTTTGAAAGCGATTAAACAGAGTTTATTTTGGAGCAATTTTGATGAAAAATCGCGAAAATAACCATGAAGGAAGCGTTTTATCGAAAAAAGGACTTCAGATTCGTGTTCAACACCCCGAAAACCCCTTAGAGAGTAGGTTTGAAAGCGATTAAACAGAGTTTATTTTTGAGCAATTTTGATGAAAAAACGCGAAAATAACCATGAAGGAAGCGTTTTATCGAAAAACGGACTTCAGATTCGTGTTCAACAATTCTGAAAAACCCCTTAGAGAGTAGGTTTTGTTACTAAACAGAGTTTAATTTGCAGGCAATTTTGATGAAAAATCGCGAAAATAACCATGAAGGAAGCGTTTTATCGAAAAAAAGGACTTCAGATTCGTGTTCAGCACCCCGGAAAACCCCTTAGAGAGTAGGTTTGAAAGGATTAAACAGAGTTTATTTTTGAGCAATTTTGATGAAAAATCGCGAAAATAACCATGAAGGAAGCGTTTTATCGAAAAACGGACTTCAGATTCGTGTTCAGCACCCTGAAAACCCCTTAGAGAGTAGGTTTAGGTTTTTGAAACAGAGTTTATTTTTGAGCAATTTTGATGAAAAAACGCAGTTTAAACTCATGAAGGAAGCGTTTATCGAAAAAAGGACTTCAGATTCGTGTTCAGCACCCCGAAAAACCTCTTGGAGAGTAGGTTTGAAAGCGATTAAACAGAGTTTATTTTTGAGCAATTTTGATGAAAAAACACGAAAATAACCATGAAGGAAGCGTTTTATCGAAAAACGGACTTCAGATTCGTGTTCAGCACCCCGAAAAACCCCTTAGAGAGTAGGTTTGAAAGGGATTAAACAGAGTTTATTTTTGAGCAATTTTGATGAAAAATCGCGAAAATAACCATGAAGGAAGCGTTTTATCGAAAAACGGACTTCAGATTCGTGTTCAGCACCCCGAAAAACCCCTTAGAGAGTAGGTTTGAAAGGGATTAAACAGAGTTTATTTTTGAGCAATTTTGATGAAAAATCGCGAAAATAACCATGAAGGAAGCGTTTTATCGAAAAACGGACTTCAGATTCGTGTTCAGCACCCCGAAAAACCCCTTAGAGAGTAGGTTTGAAAGCGATTAAACAGAGTTTATTTTTGAGCAATTTTGATGAAAAATCGCGAAAATAACCATGAAGGAAGCGTTTTATCGAAAAACGGACTTCAGATTCGTGTTCAGCACCCCGAAAAACCCCTTAGAGAGTAGGTTTGAAAGGGATTAAACAGAGTTAATTTTTGAGCAATTTTGATGAAAAATCGCGAAAATAACCATGAAGGAAGCGTTTTATCGAAAAACGGACTTCAGATTCGTGTTCAGCACCCCGAAAAACCCCTTAGAGAGTAGGTTTGAAAGGGATTAAACAGAGTTTATTTTTGAGCAATTTTGATGAAAAATCGCGAAAATAACCATGAAGGAAGCGTTTTATCGAAAAACGGACTTCAGATTCGTGTTCAGCACCCCGAAAACCCCTTAGAGAGTAGGTTTGAAAGGGATTAAACAGAGTTTATTTTTGAGCAATTTTGATGAAAAATCGCGAAAATAACCATGAAGGAAGCGTTTTATCGAAAAACGGACTTCAGATTCGTGTTCAGCACCCCGAAAAACCCCTTAGAGAGTAGGTTTGAAAGGGATTAAACAGAGTTTATTTTTGAGCAATTTTGATGAAAAATCGCGAAAATAACCATGAAGGAAGCGTTTTATCGAAAAACGGACTTCAGATTCGTGTTCAGCACCCCGAAAAACCCCTTAGAGAGTAGGTTTGAAAGGATTAAACAGAGTTTATTTTTGAGCAATTTTGATGAAAAATCGCGAAAATAACCATGAAGGAAGCGTTTTATCGAAAAACGGACTTCAGATTCGTGTTCAGCACCCCGAAAAACCCCTTAGAGAGTAGGTTTGAAAGGGATTAAACAGAGTTTATTTTTGAGCAATTTTGATGAAAAATCGCGAAAATAACCATGAAGGAAGCGTTTTATCGAAAAACGGACTTCAGATTCGTGTTCAGCACCCCGAAAAACCCCTTAGAGAGTAGGTTTGAAAGGGATTAAACAGAGTTTATTTTTGAGCAATTTTGATGAAAAATCGCGAAAATAACCATGAAGGAAGCGTTTTATCGAAAAACGGACTTCAGATTCGTGTTCAGCACCCCGAAAAACCCCTTAGAGAGTAGGTTTGAAAGGGATTAAACAGAGTTTATTTTTGAGCAATTTTGATGAAAAAACGCGAAAATAACCATGAAGGAAGCGTTCTATCGAAAAAAGGACTTCAGATTCGTGTTCAGCACCCCGAAAAACCCCTTAGAGAGTAGGTTTGAAAGCGATTAAACAGAGTTTATTTTTGAGCAATTTTGATGAAAAAACGCGAAAATAACCATGAAGGAAGCGTTTTATCGAAAAAAGGACTTCAGATTCGTGTTCAGCACCCCGAAAAACCCCTTAGAGAGTAGGTTTGAAAGCGATTAAACAGAGTTTATTTTTGAGCAATTTTGATGAAAAAACGCGAAAATAACCATGAAGGAAGCGTTTTATCGAAAAAAGGACTTCAGATTCGTGTTCAGCACCCCGAAAAACCCCTTAGAGAGTAGGTTTGAAAGCGATTAAACAGAGTTTATTTTTGAGCAATTTTGATGAAAAAACGCGAAAATAACCATGAAGGAAGCGTTTTATCGAAAAAAGGACTTCAGATTCGTGTTCAGCACCCCGAAAAACCCCTTAGAGAGTAGGTTTGAAAGCGATTAAACAGAGTTTATTTTTGAGCAATTTTGATGAAAAAACGCGAAAATAACCATGAAGGAAGCGTTTTATCGAAAAAAGGACTTCAGATTCGTGTTCAGCACCCCGAAAAACCCCTTAGAGAGTAGGTTTGAAAGCGATTAAACAGAGTTTATTTTTGAGCAATTTTGATGAAAAAACGCGAAAATAACCATGAAGGAAGCGTTTTATCGAAAAAAGGACTTCAGATTCGTGTTCAGCACCCCGAAAAACCCCTTAGAGAGTAGGTTTGAAAGCGATTAAACAGAGTTTATTTTTGAGCAATTTTGATGAAAAAACGCGAAAATAACCATGAAGGAAGCGTTTTATCGAAAAAAGGACTTCAGATTCGTGTTCAGCACCCCGAAAAACCCCTTAGAGAGTAGGTTTGAAAGCGATTAAACAGAGTTTATTTTTGAGCAATTTTGATGAAAAAACGCGAAAATAACCATGAAGGAAGCGTTTTATCGAAAAAAGGACTTCAGATTCGTGTTCAGCACCCCGAAAAACCCCTTAGAGAGTAGGTTTGAAAGCGATTAAACAGAGTTTATTTTTGAGCAATTTTGATGAAAAAACGCGAAAATAACCATGAAGGAAGCGTTTTATCGAAAAAAGGACTTCAGATTCGTGTTCAGCACCCCGAAAAACCCCTTAGAGAGTAGGTTTGAAAGCGATTAAACAGAGTTTATTTTTGAGCAATTTTGATGAAAAAACGCGAAAATAACCATGAAGGAAGCGTTTTATCGAAAAAAGGACTTCAGATTCGTGTTCAGCACCCCGAAAAACCCCTTAGAGAGTAGGTTTGAAAGCGATTAAACAGAGTTTATTTTTGAGCAATTTTGATGAAAAAACGCGAAAATAACCATGAAGGAAGCGTTTTATCGAAAAAAGGACTTCAGATTCGTGTTCAGCACCCCGAAAAACCCCTTAGAGAGTAGGTTTGAAAGCGATTAAACAGAGTTTATTTTTGAGCAATTTTGATGAAAAAACGCGAAAATAACCATGAAGGAAGCGTTCTATCGAAAAAAGGACTTCAGATTCGTGTTCAGCACCCCGAAAAACCCCTTAGAGAGTAGGTTTGAAAGCGATTAAACAGAGTTTATTTTTGAGCAATTTTGATGAAAAAACGCGAAAATAACCATGAAGGAAGCGTTTTATCGAAAAAAGGACTTCAGATTCGTGTTCAGCACCCCGAAAAACCCCTTAGAGAGTAGGTTTGAAAGCGATTAAACAGAGTTTATTTTTGAGCAATTTTGATGAAAAAACGCGAAAATAACCATGAAGGAAGCGTTTTATCGAAAAAAGGACTTCAGATTCGTGTTCAGCACCCCGAAAAACCCCTTAGAGAGTAGGTTTGAAAGCGATTAAACAGAGTTTATTTTTGAGCAATTTTGATGAAAAAACGCGAAAATAACCATGAAGGAAGCGTTTTATCGAAAAAAGGACTTCAGATTCGTGTTCAGCACCCCGAAAAACCCCTTAGAGAGTAGGTTTGAAAGCGATTAAACAGAGTTTATTTTTGAGCAATTTTGATGAAAAAACGCGAAAATAACCATGAAGGAAGCGTTTTATCGAAAAAAGGACTTCAGATTCGTGTTCAGCACCCCGAAAAACCCCTTAGAGAGTAGGTTTGAAAGCGATTAAACAGAGTTTATTTTTGAGCAATTTTGATGAAAAAACGCGAAAATAACCATGAAGGAAGCGTTTTATCGAAAAAAGGACTTCAGATTCGTGTTCAGCACCCCGAAAAACCCCTTAGAGAGTAGGTTTGAAAGCGATTAAACAGAGTTTATTTTTGAGCAATTTTGATGAAAAAACGCGAAAATAACCATGAAGGAAGCGTTTTATCGAAAAAAGGACTTCAGATTCGTGTTCAGCACCCCGAAAAACCCCTTAGAGAGTAGGTTTGAAAGCGATTAAACAGAGTTTATTTTTGAGCAATTTTGATGAAAAAACGCGAAAATAACCATGAAGGAAGCGTTTTATCGAAAAAAGGACTTCAGATTCGTGTTCAGCACCCCGAAAAACCCCTTAGAGAGTAGGTTTGAAAGCGATTAAACAGAGTTTATTTTTGAGCAATTTTGATGAAAAAACGCGAAAATAACCATGAAGGAAGCGTTTTATCGAAAAAAGGACTTCAGATTCGTGTTCAGCACCCCGAAAAACCCCTTAGAGAGTAGGTTTGAAAGCGATTAAACAGAGTTTATTTTTGAGCAATTTTGATGAAAAAACGCGAAAATAACCATGAAGGAAGCGTTTTATCGAAAAAAGGACTTCAGATTCGTGTTCAGCACCCCGAAAAACCCCTTAGAGAGTAGGTTTGAAAGCGATTAAACAGAGTTTATTTTTGAGCAATTTTGATGAAAAAACGCGAAAATAACCATGAAGGAAGCGTTTTATCGAAAAAAGGACTTCAGATTCGTGTTCAGCACCCCGAAAAACCCCTTAGAGAGTAGGTTTGAAAGCGATTAAACAGAGTTTATTTTTGAGCAATTTTGATGAAAAAACGCGAAAATAACCATGAAGGAAGCGTTCTATCGAAAAAAGGACTTCAGATTCGTGTTCAGCACCCCGAAAAACCCCTTAGAGAGTAGGTTTGAAAGCGATTAAACAGAGTTTATTTTTGAGCAATTTTGATGAAAAAACGCGAAAATAACCATGAAGGAAGCGTTTTATCGAAAAAAGGACTTCAGATTCGTGTTCAGCACCCCGAAAAACCCCTTAGAGAGTAGGTTTGAAAGCGATTAAACAGAGTTTATTTTTGAGCAATTTTGATGAAAAAACGCGAAAATAACCATGAAGGAAGCGTTCTATCGAAAAAAGG
>JAVIWC010000343.1:0-17219 GCA_031894815.1 Creontiades dilutus
CTCCGTTTAATCGCTTTCAAACCTACTCTCTAAGGGGTTTTTCGGGGTGCTGAACACGAATCTGAAGTCCTTTTTCGATAAAACGCTTCCTTCATGGTTATTTTCGCGTTTTTTCATCAAAATTGCTCAAAAATAAACTCTGTTTAATCGCTTTCAAACCTACTCTCTAAGGGGTTTTCGGGGTGCTGAACACGAATCTGAAGTCCTTTTTTCGATAAAACGCTTCCTTCATGGTTATTTTCGCGTTTTTTCATCAAAATTGCTCAAAAATTAACTCTGTTTAATCGCTTTCAAACCTACTCTCTAAGGGGTTTTTCGGGGTGCTGAACACGAATCTGAAGTCCGTTTTTCGATAAAACGCTTCCTTCATGGTTATTTTCGCGTTTTTTCATCAAAATTGCTCAAAAATTAACTCTGTTTAATCGCTTTCAAACCTACTCTCTAAGGGGTTTTTCGGGGTGCTGAACACGAATCTGAAGTCCTTTTTCGATAAAACGCTTCCTTCATGGTTATTTTCGCGTTTTTTCATCAAAATTGCTCAAAAATAAACTCTGTTTAATCGCTTTCAAACCTACTCTCTAAGGGGTTTTTCGGGGTGCTGAACACGAATCTGAAGTCCGTTTTTCGATAAAACGCTTCCTTCATGGTTATTTTCGCGTTTTTTCATCAAAATTGCTCAAAAATTAACTCCGTTTAATCGCTTTCAAACCTACTCTCTAAGGGGTTTTTCGGGGTGCTGAACACGAATCTGAAGTCCGTTTTTCGATAAAACACTTCCTTCATGGTTATTTTCGCGTTTTTTCATCAAAATTGCTCAAAATTAACTCTGTTTAATCGCTTTCAAACCTACTCTCTAAGGGGTTTTTCGGGGGTGCTGAACACGAATCTGAAGTCCTTTTTTCGATAAAACGCTTCCTTCATGGTTATTTTCGCGTTTTTTCATCAAAATTGCTCAAAAATTAACTCTGTTTAATCGCTTTCAAACCTACTCTCTAAGGGGTTTTTTCGGGGTGCTGAACACGAATCTGAAGTCCTTTTTTCGATAAAACGCTTCCTTCGTGGTTATTTTCGCGTTTTTTCATCAAAATTGCTCAAAAATTAACTCTGTTTAATCGCTTTCAAACCTACTCTCTAAGGGGTTTTCGGGGGTGCTGAACACGAATCTGAAGTCCGTTTTTCGATAAAACGCTTCCTTCATGGTTATTTTCGCGTTTTTTCATCAAAATTGCTCAAAAATTAACTCTGTTTAATCGCTTTCAAACCTACTCTCTAAGGGGTTTTCGGGGTGCTGAACACGAATCTGAAGTCCGTTTTTCGATAAAACGCTTCCTTCATGGTTATTTTCGCGTTTTTTCATCAAAATTGCTCAAAAATTAACTCTGTTTAATCGCTTTCAAACCTACTCTCTAAGGGGTTTTTCGGGGTGCTGAACACGAATCTGAAGTCCTTTTTTCGATAAAACGCTTCCTTCATGGTTATTTTCGCGTTTTTTCATCAAAATTGCTCAAAAAATTAACTCTGTTTAATCGCTTTCAAACCTACTCTCTAAGGGGTTTTTCGGGGTGCTGAACACGAATCTGAAGTCCGTTTTTCGATAAAACGCTTCCTTCATGGTTATTTTCGCGTTTTTTCATCAAAATTGCTCAAAAATTAACTCTGTTTAATCGCTTTCAAACCTACTCTCTAAGGGTTTTTTCGGGGTGCTGAACACGAATCTGAAGTCCGTTTTTCGATAAAACGCTTCCTTCATGGTTATTTTCGCGTGTTTCATCAAAATTGCTCAAAAATAAACTCTGTTTAATCGCTTTCAAACCTACTCTCTAAGGGGTTTTCGGGGTGCTGAACACGAATCTGAAGTCCTTTTTCGATAAAACGCTTCCTTCATGGTTATTTTTTTTCATCAAAATTATTCAAAAATTAACTCTGTTTAATCGCTTTCAAACCTACTCTCTAAGGGGTTTTTCGGGGTGCTGAACACGAATCTGAAGTCCTTTTTTCGATAAAATGCTTCCTTCATGGTTATTTTTCGCGTTTTTTCATCAAAATTGCTCAAAAATTAACTCTGTTTAATCGCTTTCAAACCTACTCTCTAAGGGGTTTTTCGGGGTGCTGAACACGAATCTGAAGTCCTTTTTTCGATAAAACGCTTCCTTCATGGTTATTTTCGCGTTTTTTCATCAAAATTGCTCAAAAATTAACTCTGTTTAATCGCTTTCAAACCTACTCTCTAAGGGGTTTTTCGGGGTGCTGAACACGAATCTGAAGTCCTTTTTTCGATAAAACGCTTCCTTCATGGTTATTTTCGCGTTTTTTCATCAAAATTGCTCAAAAATTAACTCTGTTTAATCGCTTTCAAACCTACTCTCTAAGGGGTTTTTCGGGGTGCTGAACACGAATCTGAAGTCCTTTTTTCGATAAAACGCTTCCTTCATGGTTATTTTCGCGTTTTTTCATCAAAATTGCTCAAAAATTAACTCTGTTTAATCGCTTTCAAACCTACTCTCTAAGGGGTTTTCGGGGTGCTGAACACGAATCTGAAGTCCTTTTTTCGATAAAACGCTTCCTTCATGGTTATTTTCGCGTTTTTTCATCAAAATTGCTCAAAAATAAACTCTGTTTAATCGCTTTCAAACCTACTCTCTAAGGGGTTTTCGGGGTGCTGAACACGAATCTGAAGTCCTTTTTTCGATAAAACGCTTCCTTCATGGTTATTTTCGCGTTTTTTCATCAAAATTGCTCAAAAATTAACTCTGTTTAATCGCTTTCAAACCTACTCTCTAAGGGGTTTTTCGGGGTGCTGAACACGAATCTGAAGTCCTTTTTTCGATAAAACGCTTCCTTCATGGTTATTTTCGCGTTTTTTCATCAAAATTGCTCAAAAATTAACTCTGTTTAATCGCTTTCAAACCTACTCTCTAAGGGGTTTTTCGGGGTGCTGAACACGAATCTGAAGTCCTTTTTTCGATAAAACGCTTCCTTCATGGTTTTCATCAAAATTGCTCAAAAATAAACTCTGTTTAATCGCTTTCAAACCTACTCTCTAAGGGGTTTTTCGGGGTGCTGAACACGAATCTGAAGTCCTTTTTTCGATAAAACGCTTCCTTCATGGTTATTTTCGCGTTTTTTCATCAAAATTGCTCAAAAATTAACTCTGTTTAATCGCTTTCAAACCTACTCTCTAAGGGGTTTTTCGGGGTGCTGAACACGAATCTGAAGTCCTTTTTTCGATAAAACGCTTCCTTCATGGTTATTTTCGCGTTTTTTCATCAAAATTGCTCAAAAATAAACTCTGTTTAATCGCTTTCAAACCTACTCTCTAAGGGGTTTTTCGGGGTGCTGAACACGAATCTGAAGTCCTTTTTTCGATAAAACGCTTCCTTCATGGTTATTTTCGCGTTTTTTCATCAAAATTGCTCAAAAATTAACTCTGTTTAATCGCTTTCAAACCTACTCTCTAAGGGGTTTTTCGGGGTGCATCAAAATTGCTCAAAAATAAACTCTGTTTAATCGCTTTCAAACCTACTCTCTAAGGGGTTTTTCGGGGTGCTGAACACGAATCTGAAGTCCTTTTTTCGATAAAACGCTTCCTTCATGGTTATTTTCGCGTTTTTTCATCAAAATTGCTCAAAAATAAACTCTGTTTAATCGCTTTCAAACCTACTCTCTAAGGGGTTTTTCGGGGTGCTGAACACGAATCTGAAGTCCTTTTTTCGATAAAACGCTTCCTTCATGGTTATTTTCGCGTTTTTTCATCAAAATTGCTCAAAAATAAACTCTGTTTAATCGCTTTCAAACCTACTCTCTAAGGGGTTTTCGGGGTGCTGAACACGAATCTGAAGTCCTTTTTTCGATAAAACGCTTCCTTCATGGTTATTTTCGCGTTTTTTCATCAAAATTGCTCAAAAATAAACTCTGTTTAATCGCTTTCAAACCTACTCTCTAAGGGGTTTTTCGGGGTGCTGAACACGAATCTGAAGTCCTTTTTTCGATAAAACGCTTCCTTCATGGTTATTTTCGCGTTTTTTCATCAAAATTGCTCAAAAATTAACTCTGTTTAATCGCTTTCAAACCTACTCTCTAAGGGGTTTTTCGGGGTGCTGAACACGAATCTGAAGTCCTTTTTTCGATAAAACGCTTCCTTCATGGTTATTTTCGCGTTTTTTCATCAAAATTGCTCAAAAATAAACTCTGTTTAATCGCTTTCAAACCTACTCTCTAAGGGGTTTTTCGGGGTGCTGAACACGAATCTGAAGTCCTTTTTTCGATAAAACGCTTCCTTCATGGTTATTTTCGCGTTTTTTCATCAAAATTGCTCAAAAATAAACTCTGTTTAATCGCTTTCAAACCTACTCTCTAAGGGGTTTTTCGGGGTGCTGAACACGAATCTGAAGTCCTTTTTCGATAAAACGCTTCCTTCATGGTTATTTTCGCGTTTTTTCATCAAAATTGCTCAAAAATAAACTCTGTTTAATCGCTTTCAAACCTACTCTCTAAGGGGTTTTTCGGGGTGCTGAACACGAATCTGAAGTCCTTTTTTCGATAAAACGCTTCCTTCATGGTTATTTTCGCGTTTTTTCATCAAAATTGCTCAAAAATAAACTCTGTTTAATCGCTTTCAAACCTACTCTCTAAGGGGTTTTTCGGGGTGCTGAACACGAATCTGAAGTCCTTTTTTCGATAAAACGCTTCCTTCATGGTTATTTTCGCGTTTTTTCATCAAAATTGCTCAAAAATAAACTCTGTTTAATCGCTTTCAAACCTACTCTCTAAGGGGTTTTTCGGGGTGCTGAACACGAATCTGAAGTCCTTTTTTCGATAAAACGCTTCCTTCATGGTTATTTTCGCGTTTTTTCATCAAAATTGCTCAAAAATAAACTCTGTTTAATCGCTTTCAAACCTACTCTCTAAGGGGTTTTCGGGGTGCTGAACACGAATCTGAAGTCCTTTTTTCGATAAAACGCTTCCTTCATGGTTATTTTCGCGTTTTTTCATCAAAATTGCTCAAAAATAAACTCTGTTTAATCGCTTTCAAACCTACTCTCTAAGGGTTTTTCGGGGTGCTGAACACGAATCTGAAGTCCTTTTTTCGATAAAACGCTTCCTTCATGGTTATTTTCGCGTTTTTTCATCAAAATTGCTCAAAAATAAACTCTGTTTAATCGCTTTCAAACCTACTCTCTAAGGGGTTTTCGGGGTGCTGAACACGAATCTGAAGTCCTTTTTTCGATAAAACGCTTCCTTCATGGTTATTTTCGCGTTTTTTCATCAAAATTGCTCAAAAATAAACTCTGTTTAATCGCTTTCAAACCTACTCTCTAAGGGTTTTTCGGGGTGCTGAACACGAATCTGAAGTCCTTTTTTCGATAAAACGCTTCCTTCATGGTTATTTTCGCGTTTTTTCATCAAAATTGCTCAAAAATTAACTCTGTTTAATCGCTTTCAAACCTACTCTCTAAGGGGTTTTTCGGGGTGCTGAACACGAATCTGAAGTCCTTTTTTCGATAAAACGCTTCCTTCATGGTTATTTTCGCGTTTTTTCATCAAAATTGCTCAAAAATAAACTCTGTTTAATCGCTTTCAAACCTACTCTCTAAGGGGTTTTTCGGGGTGCTGAACACGAATCTGAAGTCCTTTTTTCGATAAAACGCTTCCTTCATGGTTATTTTCGCGTTTTTTCATCAAAATTGCTCAAAAATAAACTCTGTTTAATCGCTTTCAAACCTACTCTCTAAGGGGTTTTTCGGGGTGCTGAACACGAATCTGAAGTCCTTTTTTCGATAAAACGCTTCCTTCATGGTTATTTTCGCGTTTTTTCATCAAAATTGCTCAAAAATAAACTCTGTTTAATCGCTTTCAAACCTACTCTCTAAGGGGTTTTTCGGGGTGCTGAACACGAATCTGAAGTCCTTTTTTCGATAAAACGCTTCCTTCATGGTTATTTTCGCGTTTTTTCATCAAAATTGCTCAAAAATAAACTCTGTTTAATCGCTTTCAAACCTACTCTCTAAGGGGTTTTCGGGGTGCTGAACACGAATCTGAAGTCCTTTTTTCGATAAAACGCTTCCTTCATGGTTATTTTCGCGTTTTTTCATCAAAATTGCTCAAAAATAAACTCTGTTTAATCGCTTTCAAACCTACTCTCTAAGGGGTTTTTCGGGGTGCTGAACACGAATCTGAAGTCCTTTTTTCGATAAAACGCTTCCTTCATGGTTATTTTCGCGTTTTTTCATCAAAATTGCTCAAAAATAAACTCTGTTTAATCGCTTTCAAACCTACTCTCTAAGGGGTTTTTCGGGGTGCTGAACACGAATCTGAAGTCCTTTTTTCGATAAAACGCTTCCTTCATGGTTATTTTCGCGTTTTTTCATCAAAATTGCTCAAAAATAAACTCTGTTTAATCGCTTTCAAACCTACTCTCTAAGGGGTTTTTCGGGGTGCTGAACACGAATCTGAAGTCCTTTTTTCGATAAAACGCTTCCTTCATGGTTATTTTCGCGTTTTTTCATCAAAATTGCTCAAAAATTAACTCTGTTTAATCGCTTTCAAACCTACTCTCTAAGGGGTTTTTCGGGGTGCTGAACACGAATCTGAAGTCCTTTTTTCGATAAAACGCTTCCTTCATGGTTATTTTCGCGTTTTTTCATCAAAATTGCTCAAAAATAACTCTGTTTAATCGCTTTCAAACCTACTCTCTAAGGGGTTTTTCGGGGTGCTGAACACGAATCTGAAGTCCTTTTTTCGATAAAACGCTTCCTTCATGGTTATTTTCGCGTTTTTTCATCAAAATTGCTCAAAAATAAACTCTGTTTAATCGCTTTCAAACCTACTCTCTAAGGGTTTTTCGGGGTGCTGAACACGAATCTGAAGTCCTTTTTTCGATAAAACGCTTCCTTCATGGTTATTTTCGCGTTTTTTCATCAAAATTGCTCAAAAATAAACTCTGTTTAATCGCTTTCAAACCTACTCTCTAAGGGGTTTTTCGGGGTGCTGAACACGAATCTGAAGTCCTTTTTTCGATAAAACGCTTCCTTCATGGTTATTTTCGCGTTTTTTCATCAAAATTGCTCAAAAATAAACTCTGTTTAATCGCTTTCAAACCTACTCTCTAAGGGGTTTTTCGGGGTGCTGAACACGAATCTGAAGTCCTTTTTTCGATAAAACGCTTCCTTCATGGTTATTTTCGCGTTTTTTCATCAAAATTGCTCAAAAATAAACTCTGTTTAATCGCTTTCAAACCTACTCTCTAAGGGTTTTTCGGGGTGCTGAACACGAATCTGAAGTCCTTTTTTCGATAAAACGCTTCCTTCATGGTTATTTTCGCGTTTTTTCATCAAAATTGCTCAAAAATTAACTCTGTTTAATCGCTTTCAAACCTACTCTCTAAGGGGTTTTTCGGGGTGCTGAACACGAATCTGAAGTCCTTTTTTCGATAAAACGCTTCCTTCATGGTTATTTTCGCGTTTTTTCATCAAAATTGCTCAAAAATAAACTCTGTTTAATCGCTTTCAAACCTACTCTCTAAGGGTTTTTCGGGGTGCTGAACACGAATCTGAAGTCCTTTTTTCGATAAAACGCTTCCTTCATGGTTATTTTCGCGTTTTTTCATCAAAATTGCTCAAAAATAAACTCTGTTTAATCGCTTTCAAACCTACTCTCTAAGGGGTTTTTCGGGGTGCTGAACACGAATCTGAAGTCCTTTTTTCGATAAAACGCTTCCTTCATGGTTATTTTCGCGTTTTTTCATCAAAATTGCTCAAAAATAAACTCTGTTTAATCGCTTTCAAACCTACTCTCTAAGGGGTTTTCGGGGTGCTGAACACGAATCTGAAGTCCTTTTTTCGATAAAACGCTTCCTTCATGGTTATTTTCGCGTTTTTTCATCAAAATTGCTCAAAAATAAACTCTGTTTAATCGCTTTCAAACCTACTCTCTAAGGGGTTTTTCGGGGTGCTGAACACGAATCTGAAGTCCTTTTTTCGATAAAACGCTTCCTTCATGGTTATTTTCGCGTTTTTTCATCAAAATTGCTCAAAAATAAACTCTGTTTAATCGCTTTCAAACCTACTCTCTAAGGGGTTTTCGGGGTGCTGAACACGAATCTGAAGTCCTTTTTTCGATAAAACGCTTCCTTCATGGTTATTTTCGCGTTTTTTCATCAAAATTGCTCAAAAATTAACTCTGTTTAATCGCTTTCAAACCTACTCTCTAAGGGGTTTTCGGGGTGCTGAACACGAATCTGAAGTCCTTTTTTTTCGATAAAACGCTTCCTTCATGGTTATTTTCGCGTTTTTTCATCAAAATTGCTCAAAAATTAACTCTGTTTAATCGCTTTCAAACCTACTCTCTAAGGGGTTTTCGGGGTGCTGAACACGAATCTGAAGTCCTTTTTTCGATAAAACGCTTCCTTCATGGTTATTTTCGCGTTTTTTCATCAAAATTGCTCAAAAATAAACTCTGTTTAATCTTTCAAAACTACTCTCTAAGGGGTTTTTCGGGGTGCTGAACACGAATCTGAATGGATAAAACGCTTCCTTCATGGTTATTTTCGCGTTTTTTCATCAAAATTGCTCAAAAATAAACTCTGTTTAATCGCTTTCAAACCTACTCTCTAAGGGTTTTTCGGGGTGCTGAACACGAATCTGAAGTCCTTTTTTCGATAAAACGCTTCCTTCATGGTTATTTTCGCGTTTTTTCATCAAAATTGCTCAAAAATTAACTCTGTTTAATCGCTTTCAAACCTACTCTCTAAGGGGTTTTTCGGGGTGCTGAACACGAATCTGAAGTCCTTTTTTCGATAAAACGCTTCCTTCATGGTTATTTTCGCGTTTTTTCATCAAAATTGCTCAAAAATTAACTCTGTTTAATCGCTTTCAAACCTACTCTCTAAGGGGTTTTTCGGGGTGCTGAACACGAATCTGAAGTCCTTTTTTCGATAAAACGCTTCCTTCATGGTTATTTTCGCGTTTTTTCATCAAAATTGCTCAAAAATAAACTCTGTTTAATCGCTTTCAAACCTACTCTCTAAGGGTTTTTGAACACGAATCTGAATTTTTTTCGGGGTGCTGAACACGAATTGAAGTCCTTTTTTCGATAAAACGCTTCCTTCATGGTTATTTTCGCGTTTTTTCATCAAAATTGCTCAAAAATAACTCTGTTTAATCGCTTTCAAACCTACTCTCTAAGGGGTTTTTCGGGGTGCTGAACACGAATCTGAAGTCCTTTTTTCGATAAAACGCTTCCTTCATGGTTATTTTCGCGTTTTTTCATCAAAATTGCTCAAAAATTAACTCTGTTTAATCGCTTTCAAACCTACTCTCTAAGGGGTTTTCGGGGTGCTGAACACGAATCTGAAGTCCTTTTTTCGATAAAACGCTTCCTTCATGGTTATTTTCGCGTTTTTTCATCAAAATTGCTCAAAAATAAACTCTGTTTAATCGCTTTCAAACCTACTCTCTAAGGGGTTTTCGGGGTGCTGAACACGAATCTGAAGTCCTTTTTTCGATAAAACGCTTCCTTCATGGTTATTTTCGCGTTTTTTCATCAAAATTGCTCAAAAATAAACTCTGTTTAATCGCTTTCAAACCTACTCTCTAAGGGGTTTTTCGGGGTGCTGAACACGAATCTGAAGTCCTTTTTTCGATAAAACGCTTCCTTCATGGTTATTTTCGCGTTTTTTCATCAAAATTGCTCAAAAATAAACTCTGTTTAATCGCTTTCAAACCTACTCTCTAAGGGGTTTTTCGGGGTGCTGAACACGAATCTGAAGTCCTTTTTTCGATAAAACGCTTCCTTCATGGTTATTTTCGCGTTTTTTCATCAAAATTGCTCAAAAATTAACTCTGTTTAATCGCTTTCAAACCTACTCTCTAAGGGGTTTTCGGGGTGCTGAACACGAATCTGAAGTCCTTTTTTCGATAAAACGCTTCCTTCATGGTTATTTTCGCGTTTTTTCATCAAAATTGCTCAAAAATTAACTCTGTTTAATCGCTTTCAAACCTACTCTCTAAGGGGTTTTCGGGGTGCTGAACACGAATCTGAAGTCCTTTTTTCGATAAAACGCTTCCTTCATGGTTATTTTCGCGTTTTTTCATCAAAATTGCTCAAAAATTAACTCTGTTTAATCGCTTTCAAACCTACTCTCTAAGGGTTTTTCGGGGTGCTGAACACGAATCTGAAGTCCTTTTTTCGATAAAACGCTTCCTTCATGGTTATTTTCGCGTTTTTTCATCAAAATTGCTCAAAAATAAACTCTGTTTAATCGCTTTCAAACCTACTCTCTAAGGGGTTTTTCGGGGTGCTGAACACGAATCTGAAGTCCTTTTTCGATAAAACGCTTCCTTCATGGTTATTTTCGCGTTTTTTCATCAAAATTGCTCAAAAATTAACTCTGTTTAATCGCTTTCAAACCTACTCTCTAAGGGGTTTTTCGGGGTGCTGAACACGAATCTGAAGTCCTTTTTTCGATAAAACGCTTCCTTCATGGTTATTTTCGCGTTTTTTCATCAAAATTGCTCAAAAATAAACTCTGTTTAATCGCTTTCAAACCTACTCTCTAAGGGGTTTTTCGGGGTGCTGAACACGAATCTGAAGTCCTTTTTTCGATAAAACGCTTCCTTCATGGTTATTTTCGCGTTTTTTCATCAAAATTGCTCAAAAATTAACTCTGTTTAATCGCTTTCAAACCTACTCTCTAAGGGGTTTTTCGGGGTGCTGAACACGAATCTG
The DNA here is from genome assembly GCA_031894815.1 of Creontiades dilutus. Classification (NCBI taxonomy): domain Eukaryota; kingdom Metazoa; phylum Arthropoda; class Insecta; order Hemiptera; family Miridae; genus Creontiades; species Creontiades dilutus. Next base: position 10,726 of record JAVIWC010000343.1, read on the forward strand.
AAGTCCTTTTTTCGATAAAACGCTTCCTTCATGGTTATTTTCGCGTTTTTTCATCAAAATTGCTCAAAAATTAACTCTGTTTAATCGCTTTCAAACCTACTCTCTAAGGGTTTTTCGGGGTGCTGAACACGAATCTGAAGTCCTTTTTTCGATAAAACGCTTCCTTCATGGTTATTTTCGCGTTTTTTCATCAAAATTGCTCAAAAATTAACTCTGTTTAATCGCTTTCAAACCTACTCTCTAAGGGTTTTTCGGGGTGCTGAACACGAATCTGAAGTCCTTTTTTCGATAAAACGCTTCCTTCATGGTTATTTTCGCGTTTTTTCATCAAAATTGCTCAAAAATTAACTCTGTTTAATCGCTTTCAAACCTACTCTCTAAGGGGTTTTCGGGGTGCTGAACACGAATCTGAAGTCCTTTTTTCGATAAAACGCTTCCTTCATGGTTATTTTCGCGTTTTTTCATCAAAATTGCTCAAAAATTAACTCTGTTTAATCGCTTTCAAACCTACTCTCTAAGGGGTTTTCGGGGTGCTGAACACGAATCTGAAGTCCTTTTTTCGATAAAACGCTTCCTTCATGGTTATTTTCGCGTTTTTTCATCAAAATTGCTCAAAAATTAACTCTGTTTAATCGCTTTCAAACCTACTCTCTAAGGGGTTTTCGGGGTGCTGAACACGAATCTGAAGTCCTTTTTTCGATAAAACGCTTCCTTCATGGTTATTTTCGCGTTTTTTCATCAAAATTGCTCAAAAATTAACTCTGTTTAATCGCTTTCAAACCTACTCTCTAAGGGGTTTTCGGGGTGCTGAACACGAATCTGAAGTCCTTTTTTCGATAAAACGCTTCCTTCATGGTTATTTTCGCGTTTTTTCATCAAAATTGCTCAAAAATAAACTCTGTTTAATCGCTTTCAAACCTACTCTCTAAGGGGTTTTCGGGGTGCTGAACACGAATCTGAAGTCCTTTTTTCGATAAAACGCTTCCTTCATGGTTATTTTCGCGTTTTTTCATCAAAATTGCTCAAAAATTAACTCTGTTTAATCGCTTTCAAACCTACTCTCTAAGGGGTTTTCGGGGTGCTGAACACGAATCTGAAGTCCTTTTTTCGATAAAACGCTTCCTTCATGGTTATTTTCGCGTTTTTTCATCAAAATTGCTCAAAAATTAACTCTGTTTAATCGCTTTCAAACCTACTCTCTAAGGGGTTTTCGGGGTGCTGAACACGAATCTGAAGTCCTTTTTTCGATAAAACGCTTCCTTCATGGTTATTTTCGCGTTTTTTCATCAAAATTGCTCAAAAATTAACTCTGTTTAATCGCTTTCAAACCTACTCTCTAAGGGGTTTTTCGGGGTGCTGAACACGAATCTGAAGTCCTTTTTTCGATAAAACGCTTCCTTCATGGTTATTTTCGCGTTTTTTCATCAAAATTGCTCAAAAATTAACTCTGTTTAATCGCTTTCAAACCTACTCTCTAAAGGGTTTTTCGGGGTGCTGAACACGAATCTGAAGTCCTTTTTTCGATAAAACGCTTCCTTCATGGTTATTTTCGCGTTTTTTCATCAAAATTGCTCAAAAATAAACTCTGTTTAATCGCTTTCAAACCTACTCTCTAAGGGGTTTTTCGGGGTGCTGAACACGAATCTGAAGTCCTTTTTTCGATAAAACGCTTCCTTCATGGTTATTTTCGCGTTTTTTCATCAAAATTGCTCAAAAATTAACTCTGTTTAATCGCTTTCAAACCTACTCTCTAAGGGGTTTTTCGGGGTGCTGAACACGAATCTGAAGTCCTTTTTTCGATAAAACGCTTCCTTCATGGTTATTTTCGCGTTTTTTCATCAAAATTGCTCAAAAATTAACTCTGTTTAATCGCTTTCAAACCTACTCTCTAAGGGGTTTTTCGGGGTGCTGAACACGAATCTGAAGTCCTTTTTTCGATAAAACGCTTCCTTCATGGTTATTTTCGCGTTTTTTCATCAAAATTGCTCAAAAATAAACTCTGTTTAATCGCTTTCAAACCTACTCTCTAAGGGGTTTTCGGGGTGCTGAACACGAATCTGAAGTCCTTTTTTCGATAAAACGCTTCCTTCATGGTTATTTTCGCGTTTTTTCATCAAAATTGCTCAAAAATAAACTCTGTTTAATCGCTTTCAAACCTACTCTCTAAGGGTTTTTCGGGGTGCTGAACACGAATCTGAAGTCCTTTTTTCGATAAAACGCTTCCTTCATGGTTATTTTCGCGTTTTTTCATCAAAATTGCTCAAAAATAAACTCTGTTTAATCGCTTTCAAACCTACTCTCTAAGGGGTTTTTCGGGGTGCTGAACACGAATCTGAAGTCCTTTTTTCGATAAAACGCTTCCTTCATGGTTATTTTCGCGTTTTTTCATCAAAATTGCTCAAAAATAAACTCTGTTTAATCGCTTTCAAACCTACTCTCTAAGGGGTTTTTCGGGGTGCTGAACACGAATCTGAAGTCCTTTTTTCGATAAAACGCTTCCTTCATGGTTATTTTCGCGTTTTTTCATCAAAATTGCTCAAAAATAAACTCTGTTTAATCGCTTTCAAACCTACTCTCTAAGGGGTTTTTCGGGGTGCTGAACACGAATCTGAAGTCCTTTTTTCGATAAAACGCTTCCTTCATGGTTATTTTCGCGTTTTTTCATCAAAATTGCTCAAAAATAAACTCTGTTTAATCGCTTTCAAACCTACTCTCTAAGGGGTTTTTCGGGGTGCTGAACACGAATCTGAAGTCCTTTTTTCGATAAAACGCTTCCTTCATGGTTATTTTCGCGTTTTTTCATCAAAATTGCTCAAAAATAAACTCTGTTTAATCGCTTTCAAACCTACTCTCTAAGGGTTTTTCGGGGTGCTGAACACGAATCTGAAGTCCTTTTTTCGATAAAACGCTTCCTTCATGGTTATTTTCGCGTTTTTTCATCAAAATTGCTCAAAAATTAACTCTGTTTAATCGCTTTCAAACCTACTCTCTAAGGGGTTTTTCGGGGTGCTGAACACGAATCTGAAGTCCTTTTTTCGATAAAACGCTTCCTTCATGGTTATTTTCGCGTTTTTTCATCAAAATTGCTCAAAAATAAACTCTGTTTAATCGCTTTCAAACCTACTCTCTAAGGGGTGGTTTTTCGGGGTGCTGAACACGAATCTGAAGTCCTTTTTTCGATAAAACGCTTCCTTCATGGTTATTTTCGCGTTTTTTCATCAAAATTGCTCAAAAATAAACTCTGTTTAATCGCTTTCAAAGCTACTCTCCAAGGGGCTTTTCGGGGTGCTGAACACGAATCTGAAGTCCTTTTTTCGATAAAACGCTTCCTTCATGGTTATTGTCGCGTTTTTTCATCAAAATTGCTCAAAAATTAACTCTGGTTAATCTTTCAAACCTACTCTCTAAGAGGGTTTTCGGGGTGCTGAACACGAATCTGAAGTCCGTTTTGCGATAAAACGCTTCCTTCATGGTTATTTTCGCGATTTTTCATCAAAATTTCTCAAAAATAAACTCTGTTTAATCGATTTCAAACATACTCTCTAAGGGGTTTTTCGGGGTGCTGAACACGAATCTGAAGTCCTTTTTTCGATAAAACGCTTCCTCATGGTTATTTTCGCGTTTTTTCATCAAAATTGCTCAAAAATTAACTCTGTTTAATCGCTTTCAAACCTACTCTCTAAGGGTTTTCAGGGTGCTGAACACGAATCTGAAGTCCTTTTTCGATAAAACGCTTCCTTCATGGTTATTTTCGCGTTTTTCTTAAAATTGCTCAAAAATAAACTCTGTTTAATCCTTTTCAAACCTACTCTCTAAGGGGTTTTTCGGGGTGCTGAACACGAATCTGAAGTCCTTTTTTCGATTAAACGCTTCCTTCATGGTTATTTTCGCGTTTTTTCATCAAAATTGCTCAAAAATAAACTCTGTTTAATCTCTTTCAAACCTACTCTCTAAGGGGTTTTTCGGGGTGCTGAACACGAATCTGAAGTCCCTTTTTCGATAAAACGCTTCCTTCATGCTTATTTTCGCGTTTTTTCATCAAAATTGCTCAAAAATAAACTCTGTTTAATCGCTTTCAAACCTACTCTCTAAGGGTTTTTCGGGGTGCTGAACACGAATCTGGAGTCCTTTTTTCGATAAAACGCTTCCTTCATTGTTATTTTCGCGTTTTTTCATCAAAAATTGCTCAAAAATAAACTCTGTTTAATCGCTTTCAAACCTACTCTCTAAGGGTTTTTCAGGGTGCTGACTTCCTTCATGATTTATTTTCGCGTTTTTTCATCAAAATTGCTCAAAAATAAACTCTGTTTAATCGCTTTCAAACCTACTCTCTAAGGGTTTTTCGGGGTGCTGAACACGAATCTGAAGTCCTTTTTTCGATAAAACGCTTCCTTCATGGTTATTTTCGCGTTTTTTCATCAAAATTGCTCAAAAATAAACTCTGTTTAATCGCTTTCAAACCTACTCTCTAAGGGGTTTTTCGGGGTGCTGAACACGAATCTGAAGTCCTTTTTTCGATAAAACGCTTCCTTCATGGTTATTTTCGCGTTTTTTCATCAAAATTGCTCAAAAATAAACTCTGTTTAATCGCTTTCAAACCTACTCTCTAAGGGGTTTTCGGGGTGCTGAACACGAATCTGAAGTCCTTTTTTCGATAAAACGCTTCCTTCATGGTTATTTTCGCGTTTTTTCATCAAAATTGCTCAAAAATAAACTCTGTTTAATCGCTTTCAAACCTACTCTCTAAGGGGTTTTCGGGGTGCTGAACACGAATCTGAAGTCCTTTTTTCGATAAAACGCTTCCTTCATGGTTATTTTCGCGTTTTTTCATCAAAATTGCTCAAAAATAAACTCTGTTTAATCGCTTTCAAACCTACTCTCTAAGGGGTTTTTTCGGGGTGCTGAACACGAATCTGAAGTCCTTTTTCGATAAAACGCTTCCTTCATGGTTATTTTCGCGTTTTTTCATCAAAATTGCTCAAAAATAAACTCTGTTTAATCGCTTTCAAACCTACTCTCTAAGGGGTTTTCGGGGTGCTGAACACGAATCTGAAGTCCTTTTTTCGATAAAACGCTTCCTTCATGGTTATTTTCGCGTTTTTTCATCAAAATTGCTCAAAAATAAACTCTGTTTAATCGCTTTCAAACCTACTCTCTAAGGGGTTTTCGGGGTGCTGAACACGAATCTGAAGTCCTTTTTTCGATAAAACGCTTCCTTCATGGTTATTTTCGCGTTTTTTCATCAAAATTGCTCAAAAATAAACTCTGTTTAATCGCTTTCAAACCTACTCTCTAAGGGGTTTTTCGGGGTGCTGAACACGAATCTGAAGTCCTTTTTTCGATAAAACGCTTCCTTCATGGTTATTTTCGCGTTTTTCATCAAAATTGCTCAAAAATAAACTCTGTTTAATCGCTTTCAAACCTACTCTCTAAGGGGTTTTTCGGGGTGCTGAACACGAATCTGAAGTCCTTTTTTCGATAAAACGCTTCCTTCATGGTTATTTTCGCGTTTTTCATCAAAATTGCTCAAAAATAAACTCTGTTTAATCGCTTTCAAACCTACTCTCTAAGGGGTTTTTCGGGGTGCTGAACACGAATCTGAAGTCGTTTTTTCGATAAAACGCTTCCTTCATGGTTATTTTCGCGTTTTTTCATCAAAATTGCTCAAAAATAAACTCTGTTTAATCGCTTTCAAACCTACTCTCTAAGGGGTTTTCGGGGTGCTGAACACGAATCTGAAGTCCTTTTTTCGATAAAACGCTTCCTTCATGGTTATTTTCGCGTTTTTTCATCAAAATTGCTCAAAAATAAACTCTGTTTAATCGCTTTCAAACCTACTCTCTAAGGGGTTTTCGGGGTGCTGAACACGAATCTGAAGTCCTTTTTTCGATAAAACGCTTCCTTCATGGTTATTTTCGCGTTTTTTCATCAAAATTGCTCAAAAATAAACTCTGTTTAATCGCTTTCAAACCTACTCTCTAAGGGGTTTTCGGGGTGCTGAACACGAATCTGAAGTCCTTTTTTCGATAAAACGCTTCCTTCATGGTTATTTTCGCGTTTTTTCATCAAAATTGCTCAAAAATAAACTCTGTTTAATCGCTTTCAAACCTACTCTCTAAGGGGTTTTTCGGGGTGCTGAACACGAATCTGAAGTCCTTTTTTCGATAAAACGCTTCCTTCATGGTTATTTTCGCGTTTTTTCATCAAAATTGCTCAAAAATAAACTCTGTTTAATCGCTTTCAAACCTACTCTCTAAGGGGTTTTTCGGGGTGCTGAACACGAATCTGAAGTCCTTTTTTCGATAAAACGCTTCCTTCATGGTTATTTTCGCGTTTTTTCATCAAAATTGCTCAAAAATAAACTCTGTTTAATCGCTTTCAAACCTACTCTCTAAGGGGTTTTCGGGGTGCTGAACACGAATCTGAAGTCCTTTTTTCGATAAAACGCTTCCTTCATGGTTATTTTCGCGTTTTTTCATCAAAATTACTCAAAA
>JAVIWC010000344.1:0-17336 GCA_031894815.1 Creontiades dilutus
TTAAAAAAAAAAAAAAAAAAAAAAAAAAAAAAAAAAAAAAAAAAAAAAAAAAAAAAAAAAAAAAAAAAAAAAAAAAAAAAAAAAAAAAAAAAAAAAAAAAAAAAAAAAAAAAAAAAAAAAAAAAAAAAAAAAAAAAAAAAAAAAAAAAAAAAAAAAAAAAAAAAAAAAAAAAAAAAAAAAAAAAAAAAAAAAAAAAAAAAAAAAAAAAAAAAAAAAAAAAACCTACTCTCTAAGGGGTTTTTCGGGGTGCTGAACACGAATCTGAAGTCCGTTTTTCGATAAAACGCTTCCTTCATGGTTATTTTCGCGATTTTTCATCAAAATTGCTCAAAAATTATCTCTGTTTAATCCCTTTCAAACCTACTCTAAGGGGTTTTCGGGTGCTGAACACGAATCTGAAGTCCGTTTTTCGATAAAACGCTTCCTTCATGGTTATTTTCGCGTTTTTTCATCAAAATTGCTCAAAAATTATCTCTGTTTAATCGCTTTCAAACCTACTCTCTTAGGGGTTTTTCGGGGTGATGAACACAAATCTGAAGTCCGTTTTCGATAAAATACTTCCTTCATGGTTATTTTCGCGATTTTTCATCAAAATTGCTCAAAAATTATCTCTGTTTAATCCCTATCAAACCTACTCTCTAAGGGGTTTTTCGGGGTGCTGAACACGAATTCGAAGTCCGTTTTTTCGATAAAACGCTTCCTTCATGGTTATTTTCGCGATTTTTCATCAAAATTGCTCAAAAATTATCTCTATTTAATCCCTTTCAAACCTACTCTCTAAGGGGTTTTTCGGGGTGCTGAACACGAATCTGAAGTCCGTTTTTTCGATAAAACGCTTCCTTCATGGTTATTTTCGCGTTTTTTGATCAAAATTGCTCAAAAATTAACTCTGTTTAATCCCTTTCAAATCTACTCTCTAAGGGGTTTTTCGGGGTGCTGAACACGAATCTGAAGTCCGTTTTTCGATAAAACGCTTCCTTCATGGTTATTTTCGCGATTTTTCATCAAAATTGCTCAAAAATTAACTCTGTTTAATCCCTTTCAAACCTACTCTCTAAGGGGTTTTTCGGGGTGCTGAACACGAATCTGAAGTCCGTTTTTCGATAAAACGCTTCCTTCATGGTTATTTTCGCGATTTTTCATCAAAATTGCTCAAAAATTAACTCTGTTTAATCGCTTTCAAACCTACTCTCTAAGGGTTTTTCGGGGTGCTGAACACGAATCTGAAGTCCGTTTTTCGATAAAACGCTTCCTTCATGGTTATTTTCGCGATTTTTCATCAAAATTGCTCAAAAATTAACTCTGTTTAATCGCTTTCAAACCTACTCTCTAAGGGGTTTTTCGGGGTGCTGAACACGAATCTGAAGTCCGTTTTTCGATAAAACGCTTCCTTCATGGTTATTTTCGCGTTTTTTCATCAAAATTGCTCAAAAATTAACTCTGTTTAATCGCTTTCAAACCTACTCTCTAAGGGGTTTTTCGGGGTGCTGAACACGAATCTGAAGTCCGTTTTTCGATAAAACGCTTCCTTCATGGTTATTTTCGCGATTTTTCATCAAAATTGCTCAAAAATAAACTCTGTTTAATCGCTTTCAAACCTACTCTCTAAGGGTTTTTCGGGGTGCTGAACACGAATCTGAAGTCCGTTTTTCGATAAAACGCTTCCTTCATGGTTATTTTCGCGTTTTTTCATCAAAATTGCTCAAAAATTAACTCTGTTTAATCGCTTTCAAACCTACTCTCTAAGGGGTTTTTCGGGGTGCTGAACACGAATCTGAAGTCCTTTTTTCGATTCAAACCTACTCTCTAAGGGGTTTTTCGGGGTGCTGAACACGAATCTGAAGTCCTTTTTTCGATAAAACGCTTCCTTCATGGTTATTTTCGCGTTTTTTCATCAAAATTGCTCAAAAATTAACTCTGTTTAATCGCTTTCAAACCTACTCTCTAAGGGGTTTTTCGGGGTGCTGAACACGAATCTGAAGTCCTTTTTTCGATAAAACGCTTCCTTCATGGTTATTTTCGCGTTTTTTCATCAAAATTGCTCAAAAATTAACTCTGTTTAATCGCTTTCAAACCTACTCTCTAAGGGTTTTTCGGGGTGCTGAACACGAATCTGAAGTCCTTTTTTCGATAAAACGCTTCCTTCATGGTTATTTTCGCGTTTTTTCATCAAAATTGCTCAAAAATAAACTCTGTTTAATCGCTTTCAAACCTACTCTTAAGGGGTTTTTCGGGGTGCTGAACACGAATCTGAAGTCGTTTTTCGATAAAACGCTTCCTTCATGGTTATTTTCGCGTTTTTTCATCAAAATTGCTCAAAAATTAACTCTGTTTAATCGCTTTCAAACCTACTCTCTAAGGGGTTTTTCGGGGTGCTGAACACGAATCTGAAGTCCGTTTTTCGATAAAACGCTTCCTTCATGGTTATTTTCGCGTTTTTTCATCAAAATTGCTCAAAAATTAACTCTGTTTAATCGCTTTCAAACCTACTCTCTAAGGGGTTTTTCGGGGTGCTGAACACGAATCTGAAGTCCGTTTTTCGATAAAACGCTTCCTTCATGGTTATTTTCGCGTTTTTTCATCAAAATTGCTCAAAAATTAACTCTGTTTAATCGCTTTCAAACCTACTCTCTAAGGGGTTTTTCGGGGTGCTGAACACGAATCTGAAGTCCGTTTTTCGATAAAACGCTTCCTTCATGGTTATTTTCGCGTTTTTTCATCAAAATTGCTCAAAAATTAACTCTGTTTAATCGCTTTCAAACCTACTCTCTAAGGGGTTTTTCGGGGTGCTGAACACGAATCTGAAGTCCGTTTTTCGATAAAACGCTTCCTTCATGGTTATTTTCGCGTTTTTTCATCAAAATTGCTCAAAAATTAACTCTGTTTAATCGCTTTCAAACCTACTCTCTAAGGGGTTTTTCGGGGTGCTGAACACGAATCTGAAGTCCGTTTTTCGATAAAACGCTTCCTTCATGGTTATTTTCGCGTTTTTTCATCAAAATTGCTCAAAAATTAACTCTGTTTAATCGCTTTCAAACCTACTCTCTAAGGGGTTTTTCGGGGTGCTGAACACGAATCTGAAGTCCGTTTTTCGATAAAACGCTTCCTTCATGGTTATTTTCGCGTTTTTTCATCAAAATTGCTCAAAAATTAACTCTGTTTAATCGCTTTCAAACCTACTCTCTAAGGGGTTTTTCGGGGTGCTGAACACGAATCTGAAGTCCGTTTTTCGATAAAACGCTTCCTTCATGGTTATTTTCGCGTTTTTTCATCAAAATTGCTCAAAAATTAACTCTGTTTAATCGCTTTCAAACCTACTCTCTAAGGGGTTTTTCGGGGTGCTGAACACGAATCTGAAGTCCGTTTTTCGATAAAACGCTTCCTTCATGGTTATTTTCGCGTTTTTTCATCAAAATTGCTCAAAAATTAACTCTGTTTAATCGCTTTCAAACCTACTCTCTAAGGGGTTTTTCGGGGTGCTGAACACGAATCTGAAGTCCGTTTTTCGATAAAACGCTTCCTTCATGGTTATTTTCGCGTTTTTTCATCAAAATTGCTCAAAAATTAACTCTGTTTAATCGCTTTCAAACCTACTCTCTAAGGGGTTTTTCGGGGTGCTGAACACGAATCTGAAGTCCGTTTTTCGATAAAACGCTTCCTTCATGGTTATTTTCGCGTTTTTTCATCAAAATTGCTCAAAAATAAACTCTGTTTAATCGCTTTCAAACCTACTCTCTAAGGGGTTTTTCGGGGTGCTGAACACGAATCTGAAGTCCGTTTTTCGATAAAACGCTTCCTTCATGGTTATTTTCGCGTTTTTTCATCAAAATTGCTCAAAAATTAACTCTGTTTAATCGCTTTCAAACCTACTCTCTAAGGGGTTTTTCGGGGTGCTGAACACGAATCTGAAGTCCGTTTTTCGATAAAACGCTTCCTTCATGGTTATTTTCGCGTTTTTTCATCAAAATTGCTCAAAAATTAACTCTGTTTAATCGCTTTCAAACCTACTCTCTAAGGGGTTTTTCGGGGTGCTGAACACGAATCTGAAGTCCGTTTTTCGATAAAACGCTTCCTTCATGGTTATTTTCGCGTTTTTTCATCAAAATTGCTCAAAAATTAACTCTGTTTAATCGCTTTCAAACCTACTCTAAGGGGTTTTTCGGGGTGCTGAACACGAATCTGAAGTCCGTTTTTCGATAAAACGCTTCCTTCATGGTTATTTTCGCGATTTTTCATCAAAATTGCTCAAAAATTAACTCTGTTTAATCGCTTTCAAACCTACTCTCTAAGGGGTTTTTCGGGGTGCTGAACACGAATCTGAAGTCCGTTTTTCGATAAAACGCTTCCTTCATGGTTATTTTCGCGTTTTTTCATCAAAATTGCTCAAAAATTAACTCTGTTTAATCGCTTTCAAACCTACTCTCTAAGGGGTTTTTCGGGGTGCTGAACACGAATCTGAAGTCCGTTTTTCGATAAAACGCTTCCTTCATGGTTATTTTCGCGTTTTTTCATCAAAATTGCTCAAAAATTAACTCTGTTTAATCGCTTTCAAACCTACTCTCTAAGGGTTTTTCGGGGTGCTGAACACGAATCTGAAGTCCGTTTTTCGATAAAACGCTTCCTTCATGGTTATTTTCGCGATTTTTCATCAAAATTGCTCAAAAATTAACTCTGTTTAATCGCTTTCAAACCTACTCTCTAAGGGGTTTTTCGGGGTGCTGAACACGAATCTGAAGTCCGTTTTTCGATAAAACGCTTCCTTCATGGTTATTTTCGCGATTTTTCATCAAAATTGCTCAAAAATTAACTCTGTTTAATCGCTTTCAAACCTACTCTCTAAGGGGTTTTTCGGGGTGCTGAACACGAATCTGAAGTCCGTTTTTCGATAAAACGCTTCCTTCATGGTTATTTTCGCGATTTTTCATCAAAATTGCTCAAAAATTAACTCTGTTTAATCCCTTTCAAACCTACTCTCTAAGGGGTTTTTCGGGGTGCTGAACACGAATCTGAAGTCCGTTTTTCGATAAAACGCTTCCTTCATGGTTATTTTCGCGATTTTTCATCAAAATTGCTCAAAAATTAACTCTGTTTAATCGCTTTCAAACCTACTCTCTAAGGGGTTTTTCGGGGTGCTGAACACGAATCTGAAGTCCGTTTTTCGATAAAACGCTTCCTTCATGGTTATTTTCGCGATTTTTCATCAAAATTGCTCAAAAATTAACTCTGTTTAATCCCTTTCAAACCTACTCTCTAAGGGGTTTTTCGGGGTGCTGAACACGAATCTGAAGTCCGTTTTTCGATAAAACGCTTCCTTCATGGTTATTTTCGCGATTTTTCATCAAAATTGCTCAAAAATTAACTCTGTTTAATCGCTTTCAAACCTACTCTCTAAGGGGTTTTTCGGGGTGCTGAACACGAATCTGAAGTCCGTTTTTCGATAAAACGCTTCCTTCATGGTTATTTTCGCGATTTTTCATCAAAATTGCTCAAAAATTAACTCTGTTTAATCGCTTTCAAACCTACTCTCTAAGGGGTTTTTCGGGGTGCTGAACACGAATCTGAAGTCCGTTTTTCGATAAAACGCTTCCTTCATGGTTATTTTCGCGATTTTTCATCAAAATTGCTCAAAAATTAACTCTGTTTAATCCTTTCAAACCTACTCTCTAAGGGGTTTTTCGGGGTGCTGAACACGAATCTGAAGTCCGTTTTTCGATAAAACGCTTCCTTCATGGTTATTTTCGCGATTTTTCATCAAAATTGCTCAAAAATTAACTCTGTTTAATCCCTTTCAAACCTACTCTCTAAGGGGTTTTTCGGGGTGCTGAACACGAATCTGAAGTCCGTTTTTCGATAAAACGCTTCCTTCATGGTTATTTTCGCGTTTTTTCATCAAAATTGCTCAAAAATTACTCTGTTTAATCCTTTCAAACCTACTCTCTAAGGGGTTTTTCGGGGTGCTGAACACGAATCTGAAGTCCGTTTTTCGATAAAACGCTTCCTTCATGGTTATTTTCGCGATTTTTCATCAAAATTGCTCAAAAATTAACTCTGTTTAATCCCTTTCAAACCTACTCTCTAAGGGGTTTTTCGGGGTGCTGAACACGAATCTGAAGTCCGTTTTTCGATAAAACGCTTCCTTCATGGTTATTTTCGCGATTTTTCATCAAAATTGCTCAAAAATTAACTCTGTTTAATCCCTTTCAAACCTACTCTCTAAGGGGTTTTTCGGGGTGCTGAACACGAATCTGAAGTCCGTTTTTCGATAAAACGCTTCCTTCATGGTTATTTTCGCGATTTTTCATCAAAATTGCTCAAAAATTACTCTGTTTAATCCCTTTCAAACCTACTCTCTAAGGGGTTTTTCGGGGTGCTGAACACGAATCTGAAGTCCGTTTTTCGATAAAACGCTTCCTTCATGGTTATTTTCGCGATTTTTCATCAAAATTGCTCAAAAATTATCTCTGTTTAATCCCTTTCAAACCTACTCTCTAAGGGGTTTTTCGGGGTGCTGAACACGAATCTGAAGTCCGTTTTTCGATAAAACGCTTCCTTCATGGTTATTTTCGCGATTTTTCATCAAAATTGCTCAAAAATTATCTCTGTTTAATCCCTTTCAAACCTACTCTCTAAGGGGTTTTTCGGGGTGCTGAACACGAATCTGAAGTCCGTTTTTCGATAAAACGCTTCCTTCATGGTTATTTTCGCGATTTTTCATCAAAATTGCTCAAAAATTAACTCTGTTTAATCCCTTTCAAACCTACTCTCTAAGGGGTTTTTCGGGGTGCTGAACACGAATCTGAAGTCCGTTTTTCGATAAAACGCTTCCTTCATGGTTATTTTCGCGATTTTTCATCAAAATTGCTCAAAAATTATCTCTGTTTAATCCCTTTCAAACCTACTCTCTAAGGGGTTTTTCGGGGTGCTGAACACGAATCTGAAGTCCGTTTTTCGATAAAACGCTTCCTTCATGGTTATTTTCGCGATTTTTCATCAAAATTGCTCAAAAATTATCTCTGTTTAATCCCTTTCAAACCTACTCTCTAAGGGGTTTTTCGGGGTGCTGAACACGAATCTGAAGTCCGTTTTTCGATAAAACGCTTCCTTCATGGTTATTTTCGCGATTTTTCATCAAAATTGCTCAAAAATTATCTCTGTTTAATCCCTTTCAAACCTACTCTCTAAGGGGTTTTTCGGGGTGCTGAACACGAATTGAAGTCCGTTTTTCGATAAAACGCTTCCTTCATGGTTATTTTCGCGATTTTTCATCAAAATTGCTCAAAAATTATCTCTGTTTAATCCTTTCAAACCTACTCTCTAAGGGGTTTTTCGGGGTGCTGAACACGAATCTGAAGTCCGTTTTTCGATAAAACGCTTCCTTCATGGTTATTTTCGCGATTTTTCATCAAAATTGCTCAAAAATTATCTCTGTTTAATCCCTTTCAAACCTACTCTCTAAGGGGTTTTTCGGGGTGCTGAACACGAATCTGAAGTCCGTTTTTCGATAAAACGCTTCCTTCATGGTTATTTTCGCGATTTTTCATCAAAATTGCTCAAAAATTATCTCTGTTTAATCCCTTTCAAACCTACTCTCTAAGGGGTTTTTCGGGGTGCTGAACACGAATCTGAAGTCCGTTTTTCGATAAAACGCTTCCTTCATGGTTATTTTCGCGATTTTTCATCAAAATTGCTCAAAAATTATCTCTGTTTAATCCTTTCAAACCTACTCTCTAAGGGGTTTTTCGGGGTGCTGAACACGAATCTGAAGTCCGTTTTTCGATAAAACGCTTCCTTCATGGTTATTTTCGCGATTTTTCATCAAAATTGCTCAAAAATTATCTCTGTTTAATCCCTTTCAAACCTACTCTCTAAGGGGTTTTTCGGGGTGCTGAACACGAATCTGAAGTCCGTTTTTCGATAAAACGCTTCCTTCATGGTTATTTTCGCGATTTTTCATCAAAATTGCTCAAAAATTATCTCTGTTTAATCCCTTTCAAACCTACTCTCTAAGGGGTTTTTCGGGGTGCTGAACACGAATCTGAAGTCCGTTTTTCGATAAAACGCTTCCTTCATGGTTATTTTCGCGATTTTTCATCAAAATTGCTCAAAAATTATCTCTGTTTAATCCCTTTCAAACCTACTCTCTAAGGGGTTTTTCGGGGTGCTGAACACGAATCGAAGTCCGTTTTTCGATAAAACGCTTCCTTCATGGTTATTTTCGCGATTTTTCATCAAAATTGCTCAAAAATTATCTCTGTTTAATCCCTTTCAAACCTACTCTCTAAGGGGTTTTTCGGGGTGCTGAACACGAATCGAAGTCCGTTTTTCGATAAAACGCTTCCTTCATGGTTATTTTCGCGATTTTTCATCAAAATTGCTCAAAAATTATCTCTGTTTAATCCCTTTCAAACCTACTCTCTAAGGGGTTTTTCGGGGTGCTGAACACGAATTCGAAGTCCGTTTTTCGATAAAACGCTTCCTTCATGGTTATTTTCGCGATTTTTCATCAAAATTGCTCAAAAATTATCTCTGTTTAATCCCTTTCAAACCTACTCTCTAAGGGGTTTTTCGGGGTGCTGAACACGAATCTGAAGTCCGTTTTTCGATAAAACGCTTCCTTCATGGTTATTTTCGCGATTTTTCATCAAAATTGCTCAAAAATTATCTCTGTTTAATCCCTTTCAAACCTACTCTCTAAGGGGTTTTTCGGGGTGCTGAACACGAATCTGAAGTCCGTTTTTCGATAAAACGCTTCCTTCATGGTTATTTTCGCGATTTTTCATCAAAATTGCTCAAAAATTATCTCTGTTTAATCCCTTTCAAACCTACTCTCTAAGGGGTTTTTCGGGGTGCTGAACACGAATCGAAGTCCGTTTTTCGATAAAACGCTTCCTTCATGGTTATTTTCGCGATTTTTCATCAAAATTGCTCAAAAATTATCTCTGTTTAATCCCTTTCAAACCTACTCTCTAAGGGGTTTTTCGGGGTGCTGAACACGAATCTGAAGTCCGTTTTTCGATAAAACGCTTCCTTCATGGTTATTTTCGCGATTTTTCATCAAAATTGCTCAAAAATTATCTCTGTTTAATCCCTTTCAAACCTACTCTCTAAGGGGTTTTTCGGGGTGCTGAACACGAATCTGAAGTCCGTTTTTCGATAAAACGCTTCCTTCATGGTTATTTTCGCGATTTTTCATCAAAATTGCTCAAAAATTATCTCTGTTTAATCCCTTTCAAACCTACTCTCTAAGGGGTTTTCGGGGTGCTGAACACGAATCTGAAGTCCGTTTTTCGATAAAACGCTTCCTTCATGGTTATTTTCGCGATTTTTCATCAAAATTGCTCAAAAATTATCTCTGTTTAATCCCTTTCAAACCTACTCTCTAAGGGGTTTTTCGGGGTGCTGAACACGAATCTGAAGTCCGTTTTTCGATAAAACGCTTCCTTCATGGTTATTTTCGCGATTTTTCATCAAAATTGCTCAAAAATTATCTCTGTTTAATCCCTTTCAAACCTACTCTCTAAGGGGTTTTTCGGGGTGCTGAACACGAATCTGAAGTCCGTTTTTCGATAAAACGCTTCCTTCATGGTTATTTTCGCGATTTTTCATCAAAATTGCTCAAAAATTATCTCTGTTTAATCCCTTTCAAACCTACTCTCTAAGGGGTTTTTCGGGGTGCTGAACACGAATCTGAAGTCCGTTTTTCGATAAAACGCTTCCTTCATGGTTATTTTCGCGATTTTTCATCAAAATTGCTCAAAAATTATCTCTGTTTAATCCCTTTCAAACCTACTCTCTAAGGGGTTTTTCGGGGTGCTGAACACGAATCTGAAGTCCGTTTTTCGATAAAACGCTTCCTTCATGGTTATTTTCGCGATTTTTCATCAAAATTGCTCAAAAATTATCTCTGTTTAATCCCTTTCAAACCTACTCTCTAAGGGGTTTTTCGGGGTGCTGAACACGAATCTGAAGTCCGTTTTTCGATAAAACGCTTCCTTCATGGTTATTTTCGCGATTTTTCATCAAAATTGCTCAAAAATTATCTCTGTTTAATCCCTTTCAAACCTACTCTCTAAGGGGTTTTTCGGGGTGCTGAACACGAATCTGAAGTCCGTTTTTCGATAAAACGCTTCCTTCATGGTTATTTTCGCGATTTTTCATCAAAATTGCTCAAAAATTATCTCTGTTTAATCCCTTTCAAACCTACTCTCTAAGGGGTTTTTCGGGGTGCTGAACACGAATCTGAAGTCCGTTTTTCGATAAAACGCTTCCTTCATGGTTATTTTCGCGATTTTTCATCAAAATTGCTCAAAAATTATCTCTGTTTAATCCCTTTCAAACCTACTCTCTAAGGGGTTTTTCGGGGTGCTGAACACGAATTCTGAAGTCCGTTTTTCGATAAAACGCTTCCTTCATGGTTATTTTCGCGATTTTTCATCAAAATTGCTCAAAAATTATCTCTGTTTAATCCCTTTCAAACCTACTCTCTAAGGGGTTTTTCGGGGTGCTGAACACGAATTCGAAGTCCGTTTTTCGATAAAACGCTTCCTTCATGGTTATTTTCGCGATTTTTCATCAAAATTGCTCAAAAATTATCTCTGTTTAATCCCTTTCAAACCTACTCTCTAAGGGGTTTTTCGGGGTGCTGAACACGAATCTGAAGTCCGTTTTTCGATAAAACGCTTCCTTCATGGTTATTTTCGCGATTTTTCATCAAAATTGCTCAAAAATTATCTCTGTTTAATCCCTTTCAAACCTACTCTCTAAGGGGTTTCGGGGTGCTGAACACGAATCTGAAGTCCGTTTTTCGATAAAACGCTTCCTTCATGGTTATTTTCGCGATTTTTCATCAAAATTGCTCAAAAATTAACTCTGTTTAATCGCTTTCAAACCTACTCTCTAAGGGGTTTTTCGGGGTGCTGAACACGAATCTGAAGTCCGTTTTTCGATAAAACGCTTCCTTCATGGTTATTTTCGCGATTTTTCATCAAAATTGCTCAAAAATTATCTCTGTTTAATCGCTTTCTAAGGGGTTTTTCGCGTTGAACACGAATCTGAAGTCCGTTTTTCGATAAAACGCTTCCTTCATGGTTATTTTCGCGTTTTTTCATCAAAATTGCTCAAAAATTAACTCTGTTTAATCGCTTTCAAACCTACTCTCTAAGGGGTTTTTCGGGGTGCTGAACACGAATCTGAAGTCCGTTTTTCGATAAAACGCTTCCTTCATGGTTATTTTCGCGTTTTTTCATCAAAATTGCTCAAAAATTAACTCTGTTTAATCGCTTTCAAACCTACTCTCTAAGGGGTTTTTCGGGGTGCTGAACACGAATCTGAAGTCCGTTTTTCGATAAAACGCTTCCTTCATGGTTATTTTCGCGTTTTTTCATCAAAATTGCTCAAAAATTAACTCTGTTTAATCGCTTTCAAACCTACTCTCTAAGGGGTTTTTCGGGGTGCTGAACACGAATCTGAAGTCCGTTTTTCGATAAAACGCTTCCTCATGGTTATTTTTTATTTTCGCGTTTTTTCATCAAAATTGCTCAAAAATTAACTCTGTTTAATCGGTTTCAAACCTACTCTAAAGGGGTTTTTCGGGGTGCTGAACACGAATCTGAAGTCCGTTTTTCGATAAAACGCTTCCTTCATGGTTATTTTCGCGTTTTTTCATCAAAATTGCTCAAAAAATTAACTCTGTTTAATCGCTTTCAAACCTACTCTAAGGGGTTTTTCGGGGTGCTGAACACGAATCTGAAGTCCGTTTTTCGATAAAACGCTTCCTTCATGGTTATTTTCGCGTTTTTTCATCAAAATTGCTCAAAAATTATCTCTGTTTAATCGCTTTCAAACCTACTCTCTAAGGGGTTTTTCGGGGTGCTGAACACGAATCTGAAGTCCGTTTTTCGATAAAACGCTTCCTTCATGGTTATTTTCGCGTTTTTTCATCAAAATTGCTCAAAAATTATCTCTGTTTAATCGCTTTCAAACCTACTCTCTAAGGGGTTTTTCGGGGTGCTGAACACGAATCTGAAGTCCGTTTTTCGATAAAACGCTTCCTTCATGGTTATTTTCGCGATTTTTCATCAAAATTGCTCAAAAATTATCTCTGTTTAATCGCTTTCAAACCTACTCTCTAAGGGGTTTTTCGGGGTGCTGAACACGAATCTGAAGTCCGTTTTTCGATAAAACGCTTCCTTCATGGTTATTTTCGCGATTTTTCATCAAAATTGCTCAAAAATTAACTCTGTTTAATCGCTTTCAAACCTACTCTCTAAGGGGTTTTTCGGGGTGCTGAACACGAATCTGAAGTCCGTTTTTCGATAAAACGCTTCCTTCATGGTTATTTTCGCGATTTTTCATCAAAATTGCTCAAAAATTATCTCTGTTTAATCGCTTTCAAACCTACTCTCTAAGGGGTTTTTCGGGGTGCTGAACACGAATCTGAAGTCCGTTTTTCGATAAAACGCTTCCTTCATGGTTATTTTCGCGTTTTTTCATCAAAATTGCTCAAAAATTATCTCTGTTTAATCGCTTTCAAACCTACTCTCTAAGGGGTTTTTCGGGGTGCTGAACACGAATCTGAAGTCCGTTTTTCGATAAAACGCTTCCTTCATGGTTATTTTCGCGATTTTTCATCAAAATTGCTCAAAAATTAACTCTGTTTAATCGCTTTCAAACCTACTCTCTAAGGGGTTTTTCGGGGTGCTGAACACGAATCTGAAGTCCGTTTTTCGATAAAACGCTTCCTTCATGGTTATTTTCGCGATTTTTCATCAAAATTGCTCAAAAATTATCTCTGTTTAATCGCTTTCAAACCTACTCTCTAAGGGGTTTTTCGGGGTGCTGAACACGAATCTGAAGTCCGTTTTTCGATAAAACGCTTCCTTCATGGTTATTTTCGCGATTTTTCATCAAAATTGCTCAAAAATTATCTCTGTTTAATCGCTTTCAAACCTACTCTCTAAGGGGTTTTTCGGGGTGCTGAACACGAATCTGAAGTCCGTTTTTCGATAAAACGCTTCCTTCATGGTTATTTTCGCGATTTTTCATCAAAATTGCTCAAAAATTATCTCTGTTTAATCGCTTTCAAACCTACTCTCTAAGGGGTTTTTCGGGGTGCTGAACACGAATCTGAAGTCCGTTTTTCGATAAAACGCTTCCTTCATGGTTATTTTCGCGATTTTTCATCAAAATTGCTCAAAAATTATCTCTGTTTAATCGCTTTCAAACCTACTCTCTAAGGGGTTTTTCGGGGTGCTGAACACGAATCTGAAGTCCGTTTTTCGATAAAACGCTTCCTTCATGGTTATTTTCGCGATTTTTCATCAAAATTGCTCAAAAATTATCTCTGTTTAATCGCTTTCAAACCTACTCTCTAAGGGGTTTTTCGGGGTGCTGAACACGAATCTGAAGTCCGTTTTTCGATAAAACGCTTCCTTCATGGTTATTTTCGCGATTTTTCATCAAAATTGCTCAAAAATTATCTCTGTTTAATCGCTTTCAAACCTACTCTCTAAGGGGTTTTTCGGGGTGCTGAACACGAATCTGAAGTCCGTTTTTCGATAAAACGCTTCCTTCATGGTTATTTTCGCGATTTTTCATCAAAATTGCTCAAAAATTATCTCTGTTTAATCCTTTCAAACCTACTCTCTAAGGGGTTTTTCGGGGTGCTGAACACGAATCTGAAGTCCGTTTTTCGATAAAACGCTTCCTTCATGGTTATTTTCGCGATTTTTCATCAAAATTGCTCAAAAATTATCTCTGTTTAATCGCTTTCAAACCTACTCTCTAAGGGGTTTTTCGGGGTGCTGAACACGAATCGAAGTCCGTTTTTCGATAAAACGCTTCCTTCATGGTTATTTTCGCGATTTTTCATCAAAATTGCTCAAAAATTATCTCTGTTTAATCCCTTTCAAACCTACTCTCTAAGGGGTTTTTCGGGGTGCTGAACACGAATCTGAAGTCCGTTTTTCGATAAAACGCTTCCTTCATGGTTATTTTCGCGTTTTTTCATCAAAATTGCTCAAAAATTATCTCTGTTTAATCGCTTTCAAACCTACTCTCTAAGGGGTTTTTCGGGGTGCTGAACACGAATCTGAAGTCCGTTTTTCGATAAAACGCTTCCTTCATGGTTATTTTCGCGATTTTTCATCAAAATTGCTCAAAAATTATCTCTGTTTAATCCCTTTCAAACCTACTCTCTAAGGGGTTTTTCGGGGTGCTGAACACGAATCTGAAGTCCGTTTTTCGATAAAACGCTTCCTTCATGGTTATTTTCGCGATTTTTCATCAAAATTGCTCAAAAATTATCTCTGTTTAATCCTTTCAAACCTACTCTCTAAGGGGTTTTTCGGGGTGCTGAACACGAATCTGAAGTCCGTTTTTCGATAAAACGCTTCCTTCATGGTTATTTTCGCGATTTTTCATCAAAATTGCTCAAAAATTATCTCTGTTTAATCCCTTTCAAACCTACTCTCTAAGGGGTTTTTCGGGGTGCTGAACACGAATCGAAGTCCGTTTTTCGATAAAACGCTTCCTTCATGGTTATTTTCGCGATTTTTCATCAAAATTGCTCAAAAATTATCTCTGTTTAATCCTTTCAAACCTACTCTCTAAGGGGTTTTTCGGGGTGCTGAACACGAATTCGAAGTCCGTTTTTCGATAAAACGCTTCCTTCATGGTTATTTTCGCGATTTTTCATCAAAATTGCTCAAAAATTATCTCTGTTTAATCCCTTTCAAACCTACTCTCTAAGGGGTTTTTCGGGGTGCTGAACACGAATCTGAAGTCCGTTTTTCGATAAAACGCTTCCTTCATGGTTATTTTCGCGATTTTTCATCAAAATTGCTCAAAAATTATCTCTGTTTAATCCCTTTCAAACCTACTCTCTAAGGGGTTTTTCGGGGTGCTGAACACGAATCTGAAGTCCGTTTTTCGATAAAACGCTTCCTTCATGGTTATTTTCGCGATTTTTCATCAAAATTGCTCAAAAATTATCTCTGTTTAATCCCTTTCAAACCTACTCTCTAAGGGGTTTTTCGGGGTGCTGAACACGAATTCGAAGTCCGTTTTTCGATAAAACGCTTCCTTCATGGTTATTTTCGCGATTTTTCATCAAAATTGCTCAAAAATTATCTCTGTTTAATCCCTTTCAAACCTACTCTCTAAGGGGTTTTTCGGGGTGCTGAACACGAATCTGAAGTCCGTTTTTCGATAAAACGCTTCCTTCATGGTTATTTTCGCGATTTTTCATCAAAATTGCTCAAAAATTATCTCTGTTTAATCGCTTTCAAACCTACTCTCTAAGGGGTTTTTCGGGGTGCTGAACACGAATTCGAAGTCCGTTTTTCGATAAAACGCTTCCTTCATGGTTATTTTCGCGATTTTTCATCAAAATTGCTCAAAAATTATCTCTGTTTAATCCCTTTCAAACCTACTCTCTAAGGGGTTTTTCGGGGTGCTGAACACGAATTCGAAGTCCGTTTTTCGATAAAACGCTTCCTTCATGGTTATTTTCGCGATTTTTCATCAAAATTGCTCAAAAATTATCTCTGTTTAATCCCTTTCAAACCTACTCTCTAAGGGGTTTTTCGGGGTGCTGAACACGAATTCGAAGTCCGTTTTTCGATAAAACGCTTCCTTCATGGTTATTTTCGCGATTTTTCATCAAAATTGCTCAAAAATTATCTCTGTTTAATCCCTTTCAAACCTACTCTCTAAGGGGTTTTTCGGGGTGCTGAACACGAATTGAAGTCCGTTTTTCGATAAAACGCTTCCTTCATGGTTATTTTCGCGATTTTTCATCAAAATTGCTCAAAAATTATCTCTGTTTAATCCTTTCAAACCTACTCTCTAAGGGGTTTTTCGGGGTGCTGAACACGAATTGAAGTCCGTTTTTCGATAAAACGCTTCCTTCATGGTTATTTTCGCGATTTTTCATCAAAATTGCTCAAAAATTATCTCTGTTTAATCCCTTTCAAACCTACTCTCTAAGGGGTTTTTCGGGGTGCTGAACACGAATCTGAAGTCCGTTTTTCGATAAAACGCTTCCTTCATGGTTATTTTCGCGATTTTTCATCAAAATTGCTCAAAAATTATCTCTGTTTAATCCTTTCAAACCTACTCTCTAAGGGGTTTTTCGGGGTGCTGAACACGAATCGAAGTCCGTTTTTCGATAAAACGCTTCCTTCATGGTTATTTTCGCGATTTTTCATCAAAATTGCTCAAAAATTATCTCTGTTTAATCCCTTTCAAACCTACTCTCTAAGGGGTTTTTCGGGGTGCTGAACACGAATCTGAAGTCCGTTTTTCGATAAAACGCTTCCTTCATGGTTATTTTCGCGATTTTTCATCAAAATTGCTCAAAAATTATCTCTGTTTAATCCCTTTCAAACCTACTCTCTAAGGGGTTTTTCGGGGTGCTGAACACGAATCTGAAGTCCGTTTTTCGATAAAACGCTTCCTTCATGGTTATTTTCGCGATTTTTCATCAAAATTGCTCAAAAATTATCTCTGTTTAATCCCTTTCAAACCTACTCTCTAAGGGGTTTTTCGGGGTGCTGAACACGAATTCGAAGTCCGTTTTTCGATAAAACGCTTCCTTCATGGTTATTTTCGCGATTTTTCATCAAAATTGCTCAAAAATTATCTCTGTTTAATCCCTTTCAAACCTACTCTCTAAGGGGTTTTTCGGGGTGCTGAACACGAATTCGAAGTCCGTTTTTCGATAAAACGCTTCCTTCATGGTTATTTTCGCGATTTTTCATCAAAATTGCTCAAAAATTATCTCTGTTTAATCCCTTTCAAACCTACTCTCTAAGGGGTTTTTCGGGGTGCTGAACACGAATTCGAAGTCCGTTTTTCGATAAAACGCTTCCTTCATGGTTATTTTCGCGATTTTTCATCAAAATTGCTCAAAAATTATCTCTGTTTAATCCCTTTCAAACCTACTCTCTAAGGGGTTTTTCGGGGTGCTGAACACGAATCTGAAGTCCGTTTTTCGATAAAACGCTTCCTTCATGGTTATTTTCGCGATTTTTCATCAAAATTGCTCAAAAATTATCTCTGTTTAATCCCTTTCAAACCTACTCTCTAAGGGGTTTTTCGGGGTGCTGAACACGAATCTGAAGTCCGTTTTTCGATAAAACGCTTCCTTCATGGTTATTTTCGCGATTTTTCATCAAAATTGCTCAAAAATTATCTCTGTTTAATCCTTTCAAACCTACTGTTTAATCCCTTTCAAACCTACTCTCTAAGGGGTTTTTCGGGGTGCTGAACACGAATCGAAGTCCGTTTTTCGATAAAACGCTTCCTTCATGGTTATTTTCGCGATTTTTCATCAA
>JAVIWC010000345.1:0-17912 GCA_031894815.1 Creontiades dilutus
ATGAAAAAACGCGGAAAATAACCATGAAGGAAGCGTTTTATCGAAAAAAGGACTTCAGATTCGTGTTCAGCACCCCGAAAAACCCCTTAGAGAGTAGGTTTGAAAGCGATTAAACAGAGTTAATTTTTGAGCAATTTTGATGAAAAAACGCGAAAATAACCATGAAGGAAGCGTTTTATCGAAAAAAGGACTTCAGATTCGTGTTCAGCACCCCGAAAAACCCCTTAGAGAGTAGGTTTGAAAGCGATTAAACAGAGTTAATTTTTGAGCAATTTTGATGAAAAAACGCGAAAATAACCATGAAGGAAGCGTTTTATCGAAAAAAGGACTTCAGATTCGTGTTCAGCACCCCGAAAACCCCTTAGAGAGTAGGTTTGAAAGCGATTAAACAGAGTTATAACCATTTTTCGAAAAACGGACTTCAGATTTTTGAGTAATTTTGATGAAAAAACGCGAAAATAACCATGAAGGAAGCGTTTTATCGAAAAAAGGACTTCAGATTCGTGTTCAGCACCCCGAAAAACCCCTTAGAGAGTAGGTTTGAAAGCGATTAAACAGAGTTAATTTTTGAGCAATTTTGATGAAAAAACGCGAAAATAACCATGAAGGAAGCGTTTTATCGAAAAAAGGACTTCAGATTCGTGTTCAGCACCCCGAAAACCCCTTAGAGAGTAGGTTTGAAAGCGATTAAACAGAGTTAATTTTTGAGCAATTTTGATGAAAAAACGCGAAAATAACCATGAAGGAAGCGTTTTATCGAAAAAAGGACTTCAGATTCGTGTTCAGCACCCCGAAAAACCCCTTAGAGAGTAGGTTTGAAAGCGATTAAACAGAGTTAATTTTTGAGCAATTTTGATGAAAAAACGCGAAAATAACCATGAAGGAAGCGTTTTATCGAAAAAAGGACTTCAGATTCGTGTTCAGCACCCCGAAAAACCCCTTAGAGAGTAGGTTTGAAAGAGGAAGCGTTTTATCGAAAAACGGACTTCAGATTCGTGTTCAGCACCCCGAAAAACCCCTTAGAGAGTAGGTTTGAAAGCGATTAAACAGAGTTAATTTTTGAGCAATTTTGATGAAAAAACGCGAAAATAACCATGAAGGAAGCGTTTTATCGAAAAACGGACTTCAGATTCGTGTTCAGCACCCCGAAAAACCCCTTAGAGAGTAGGTTTGAAAGCGATTAAACAGAGTTAATTTTTGAGCAATTTTGATGAAAAAACGCGAAAATAACCATGAAGGAAGCGTTTTATCGAAAAACGGACTTCAGATTCGTGTTCAGCACCCCGAAAAACCCCTTAGAGAGTAGGTTTGAAAGCGATTAAACAGAGTTAATTTTTGAGCAATTTTGATGAAAAAACGCGAAAATAACCATGAAGGAAGCGTTTTATCGAAAAACGGACTTCAGATTCGTGTTCAGCACCCCGAAAAACCCCTTAGAGAGTAGGTTTGAAAGCGATTAAACAGAGTTAATTTTTGAGCAATTTTGATGAAAAATCGCGAAAATAACCATGAAGGAAGCGTTTTATCGAAAAACGGACTTCAGATTCGTGTTCAGCACCCCGAAAAACCCCTTAGAGAGTAGGTTTGAAAGCGATTAAACAGAGTTAATTTTTGAGCAATTTTGATGAAAACGCGAAAATAACCATGAAGGAAGCGTTTTATCGAAAAACGGACTTCAGATTCGTGTTCAGCACCCCGAAAAACCCCTTAGAGAGTAGGTTTGAAAGCGATTAAACAGAGTTAATTTTTGAGCAATTTTGATGAAAAAACGCGAAAATAACCATGAAGGAAGCGTTTTATCGAAAAACGGACTTCAGATTCGTGTTCAGCACCCCGAAAAACCCCTTAGAGAGTAGGTTTGAAAGCGATTAAACAGAGTTAATTTTTGAGCAATTTTGATGAAAAAACGCGAAAATAACCATGAAGGAAGCGTTTTATCGAAAAACGGACTTCAGATTCGTGTTCAGCACCCCGAAAAACCCCTTAGAGAGTAGGTTTGAAAGCGATTAAACAGAGTTAATTTTTGAGCAATTTTGATGAAAAAACGCGAAAATAACCATGAAGGAAGCGTTTTATCGAAAAACGGACTTCAGATTCGTGTTCAGCACCCCGAAAAACCCCTTAGTGAGTAGGTTTGAAAGCGATTAAACAGAGTTAATTTTTGAGCAATTTTGATGAAAAAACGCGAAAATAACCATGA
This sequence comes from Creontiades dilutus, assembly GCA_031894815.1. Lineage (NCBI taxonomy): Eukaryota > Metazoa > Arthropoda > Insecta > Hemiptera > Miridae > Creontiades > Creontiades dilutus. The sequence continues at coordinate 2,201 of JAVIWC010000345.1, forward strand.
AGGAAGCGTTTTATCGAAAAACGGACTTCAGATTCGTGTTCAGCACCCCGAAAAACCCCTTAGAGAGTAGGTTTGAAAGCGATTAAACAGAGTTAATTTTTGAGCAATTTTGATGAAAAAACGCGAAAATAACCATGAAGGAAGCGTTTTATCGAAAAACGGACTTCAGATTCGTGTTCAGCACCCCGAAAAACCCCTTAGAGAGTAGGTTTGAAAGCGATTAAACAGAGTTAATTTTTGAGCAATTTTGATGAAAAAACGCGAAAATAACCATGAAGGAAGCGTTTTATCGAAAAACGGACTTCAGATTCGTGTTCAGCACCCCGAAAAACCCCTTAGAGAGTAGGTTTGAAAGCGATTAAACAGAGTTAATTTTTGAGCAATTTTGATGAAAAAACGCGAAAATAACCATGAAGGAAGCGTTTTACGAAAAACGGACTTCAGATTCGTGTTCAGCACCCCGAAAAACCCCTTAGAGAGTAGGTTTGAAAGCGATTAAACAGAGTTAATTTTTGAGCAATTTTGATGAAAAAACGCGAAAATAACCATGAAGGAAGCGTTTTATCGAAAAACGGACTTCAGATTCGTGTTCAGCACCCCGAAAAACCCCTTAGAGAGTAGGTTTGAAAGCGATTAAACAGAGTTAATTTTTGAGCAATTTTGATGAAAAAACGCGAAAATAACCATGAAGGAAGCGTTTTATCGAAAAACGGACTTCAGATTCGTGTTCAGCACCCCGAAAAACCCCTTAGAGAGTAGGTTTGAAAGCGATTAAACAGAGTTAATTTTTGAGCAATTTTGATGAAAAAACGCGAAAATAACCATGAAGGAAGCGTTTTATCGAAAAACGGACTTCAGATTCGTGTTCAGCACCCCGAAAAACCCCTTAGAGAGTAGGTTTGAAAGCGATTAAACAGAGTTAATTTTTGAGCAATTTTGATGAAAAAACGCGAAAATAACCATGAAGGAAGCGTTTTATCGAAAAACGGACTTCAGATTCGTGTTCAGCACCCCGAAAAACCCCTTAGAGAGTAGGTTTGAAAGCGATTAAACAGAGTTAATTTTTGAGCAATTTTGATGAAAAAACGCGAAAATAACCATGAAGGAAGCGTTTTATCGAAAAACGGACTTCAGATTCGTGTTCAGCACCCCGAAAAACCCCTTAGAGAGTAGGTTTGAAAGCGATTAAACAGAGTTAATTTTTGAGCAATTTTGATGAAAAAACGCGAAAATAACCATGAAGGAAGCGTTTTATCGAAAAACGGACTTCAGATTCGTGTTCAGCACCCCGAAAAACCCCTTAGAGAGTAGGTTTGAAAGCGATTAAACAGAGTTAATTTTTGAGCAATTTTGATGAAAAAACGCGAAAATAACCATGAAGGAAGCGTTTTATCGAAAAACGGACTTCAGATTCGTGTTCAGCACCCCGAAAAACCCCTTAGAGAGTAGGTTTGAAAGCGATTAAACAGAGTTAATTTTTGAGCAATTTTGATGAAAAAACGCGAAAATAACCATGAAGGAAGCGTTTTATCGAAAAACGGACTTCAGATTCGTGTTCAGCACCCCGAAAAACCCCTTAGAGAGTAGGTTTGAAAGCGATTAAACAGAGTTAATTTTTGAGCAATTTTGATGAAAAAACGCGAAAATAACCATGAAGGAAGCGTTTTATCGAAAAACGGACTTCAGATTCGTGTTCAGCACCCCGAAAAACCCCTTAGAGAGTAGGTTTGAAAGCGATTAAACAGAGTTAATTTTTGAGCAATTTTGATGAAAAAACGCGAAAATAACCATGAAGGAAGCGTTTTATCGAAAAACGGACTTCAGATTCGTGTTCAGCACCCCCGAAAAACCCCTTAGAGAGTAGGTTTGAAAGCGATTAAACAGAGTTAATTTTTGAGCAATTTTGATGAAAAAACGCGAAAATAACCATGAAGGAAGCGTTTTATCGAAAAACGGACTTCAGATTCGTGTTCAGCACCCCGAAAACCCCTTAGAGAGTAGGTTTGAAAGCGATTAAACAGAGTTAATTTTTGAGCAATTTTGATGAAAAAACGCGAAAATAACCATGAAGGAAGCGTTTTATCGAAAAAAGGACTTCAGATTCGTGTTCAGCACCCCGAAAAACCCCTTAGAGAGTAGGTTTGAAAGCGATTAAACAGAGTTTATTTTTGAGCAATTTTGATGAAAAAACGCGAAAATAACCATGAAGGAAGCGTTTTATCGAAAAAAGGACTTCAGATTCGTGTTCAGCACCCCGAAAAACCCCTTAGAGAGTAGGTTTGAAAGCGATTAAACAGAGTTAATTTTTGAGCAATTTTGATGAAAAAACGCGAAAATAACCATGAAGGAAGCGTTTTATCGAAAAAAGGACTTCAGATTCGTGTTCAGCACCCCGAAAAACCCCTTAGAGTAGGTTTGAAAGCGATTAAACAGAGTTAATTTTTGAGCAATTTTGATGAAAAAACGCGAAAATAACCATGAAGGAAGCGTTTTATCGAAAAAAGGACTTCAGATTCGTGTTCAGCACCCCGAAAACCCCTTAGAGAGTAGGTTTGAAAGCGATTAAACAGAGTTAATTTTTGAGCAATTTTGATGAAAAAACGCGAAAATAACCATGAAGGAAGCGTTTTATCGAAAAAAGGACTTCAGATTCGTGTTCAGCACCCCGAAAACCCCTTAGAGAGTAGGTTTGAAAGCGATTAAACAGAGTTAATTTTTGAGCAATTTTGATGAAAAAACGCGAAAATAACCATGAAGGAAGCGTTTTATCGAAAAAAGGACTTCAGATTCGTGTTCAGCACCCCGAAAAACCCCTTAGAGAGTAGGTTTGAAAGCGATTAAACAGAGTTAATTTTTGAGCAATTTTGATGAAAAAACGCGAAAATAACCATGAAGGAAGCGTTTTATCGAAAAAAGGACTTCAGATTCGTGTTCAGCACCCCGAAAAACCCCTTAGAGAGTAGGTTTGAAAGCGATTAAACAGAGTTAATTTTTGAGCAATTTTGATGAAAAAACGCGAAAATAACCATGAAGGAAGCGTTTTATCGAAAAAAGGACTTCAGATTCGTGTTCAGCACCCCGAAAACCCCTTAGAGAGTAGGTTTGAAAGCGATTAAACAGAGTTAATTTTTGAGCAATTTTGATGAAAAAACGCGAAAATAACCATGAAGGAAGCGTTTTATCGAAAAAAGGACTTCAGATTCGTGTTCAGCACCCCGAAAACCCCTTAGAGAGTAGGTTTGAAAGCGATTAAACAGAGTTAATTTTTGAGCAATTTTGATGAAAAAACGCGAAAATAACCATGAAGGAAGCGTTTTATCGAAAAAAGGACTTCAGATTCGTGTTCAGCACCCCGAAAAACCCCTTAGAGAGTAGGTTTGAAAGCGATTAAACAGAGTTAATTTGAGCAATTTTGATGAAAAAACGCGAAAATAACCATGAAGGAAGCGTTTTATCGAAAAAGGACTTCAGATTCGTGTTCAGCACCCCGAAAACCCCTTAGAGAGTAGGTTTGAAAGCGATTAAACAGAGTTAATTTTTGAGCAATTTTGATGAAAAAACGCGAAAATAACCATGAAGGAAGCGTTTTATCGAAAAAAGGACTTCAGATTCGTGTTCAGCACCCCGAAAACCCCTTAGAGAGTAGGTTTGAAAGCGATTAAACAGAGTTAATTTTTGAGCAATTTTGATGAAAAAACGCGAAAATAACCATGAAGGAAGCGTTTTATCGAAAAAAGGACTTCAGATTCGTGTTCAGCACCCTGAAAACCCAACCCCCCTTAGAGAGTAGGTTTGAAAGCGATTAAACAGAGTTAATTTTTGAGCAATTTTGATGAAAAAACGCGAAAATAACCATGAAGGAAGCGTTTTATCGAAAAAAGGACTTCAGATTCGTGTTCAGCACCCCGAAAAACCCCTTAGAGAGTAGGTTTGAAAGCGATTAAACAGAGTTAATTTTTGAGCAATTTTGATGAAAAAACGCGAAAATAACCATGAAGGAAGCGTTTTATCGAAAAAAGGACTTCAGATTCGTGTTCAGCACCCCGAAAACCCCTTAGAGAGTAGGTTTGAAAGCGATTAAACAGAGTTAATTTTTGAGCAATTTTGATGAAAAAACGCGAAAATAACCATGAAGGAAGCGTTTTATCGAAAAAAGGACTTCAGATTCGTGTTCAGCACCCCGAAAAACCCCTTAGAGAGTAGGTTTGAAAGCGATTAAACAGAGTTAATTTTTGAGCAATTTTGATGAAAAAACGCGAAAATAACCAGAAGGAAGCGTTTTATCGAAAAAAGGACTTCAGATTCGTGTTCAGCACCCCGAAAAACCCCTTAGAGAGTAGGTTTGAAAGCGATTAAACAGAGTTAATTTTTGAGCAATTTTGATGAAAAAACGCGAAAATAACCATGAAGGAAGCGTTTTATCGAAAAAAGGACTTCAGATTCGTGTTCAGCACCCCGAAAACCCCTTAGAGAGTAGGTTTGAAAGCGATTAAACAGAGTTAATTTTTGAGCAATTTTGATGAAAAAACGCGAAAATAACCATGAAGGAAGCGTTTTATCGAAAAAAGGACTTCAGATTCGTGTTCAGCACCCCGAAAACCCCTTAGAGAGTAGGTTTGAAAGCGATTAAACAGAGTTAATTTTTGAGCAATTTTGATGAAAAAACGCGAAAATAACCATGAAGGAAGCGTTTTATCGAAAAAAGGACTTCAGATTCGTGTTCAGCACCCCGAAAACCCCTTAGAGAGTAGGTTTAGAGTTTAATTTTTGAGCAATTTTGATGAAAAAACGCGAAAATAACCATGAAGGAAGCGTTTTATCGAAAAAAGGACTTCAGATTCGTGTTCAGCACCCCGAAAACCCCTTAGAGAGTAGGTTTGAAAGCGATTAAACAGAGTTAATTTTTGAGCAATTTTGATGAAAAAACGCGAAAATAACCATGAAGGAAGCGTTTTATCGAAAAAAGGACTTCAGATTCGTGTTCAGCACCCCGAAAACCCCTTAGAGAGTAGGTTTGAAAGCGATTAAACAGAGTTTATTTTTGAGCAATTTTGATGAAAAAACGCGAAAATAACCATGAAGGAAGCGTTTTATCGAAAAAAGGACTTCAGATTCGTGTTCAGCACCCCGAAAAACCCCTTAGAGAGTAGGTTTGAAAGCGATTAAACAGAGTTAATTTTTGAGCAATTTTGATGAAAAAACGCGAAAATAACCATGAAGGAAGCGTTTTATCGAAAAAAGGACTTCAGATTCGTGTTCAGCACCCCGAAAACCCCTTAGAGAGTAGGTTTGAAAGCGATTAAACAGAGTTAATTTTTGAGCAATTTTGATGAAAAAACGCGAAAATAACCATGAAGGAAGCGTTTTATCGAAAAAAGGACTTCAGATTCGTGTTCAGCACCCCGAAAAACCCCTTAGAGAGTAGGTTTGAAAGCGATTAAACAGAGTTAATTTTTGAGCAATTTTGATGAAAAAACGCGAAAATAACCATGAAGGAAGCGTTTTATCGAAAAAAGGACTTCAGATTCGTGTTCAGCACCCCGAAAACCCCTTAGAGAGTAGGTTTGAAAGCGATTAAACAGAGTTAATTTTTGAGCAATTTTGATGAAAAAACGCGAAAATAACCATGAAGGAAGCGTTTTATCGAAAAAAGGACTTCAGATTCGTGTTCAGCACCCCGAAAAACCCCTTAGAGAGTAGGTTTGAAAGCGATTAAACAGAGTTAATTTTTGAGCAATTTTGATGAAAAAACGCGAAAATAACCATGAAGGAAGCGTTTTATCGAAAAAAGGACTTCAGATTCGTGTTCAGCACCCCGAAAACCCCTTAGAGAGTAGGTTTGAAAGCGATTAAACAGAGTTTATTTTTGAGCAATTTTGATGAAAAAACGCGAAAATAACCATGAAGGAAGCGTTTTATCGAAAAAAGGACTTCAGATTCGTGTTCAGCACCCCGAAAACCCCTTAGAGAGTAGGTTTGAAAGCGATTAAACAGAGTTAATTTTTGAGCAATTTTGATGAAAAAACGCGAAAATAACCATGAAGGAAGCGTTTTATCGAAAAAAGGACTTCAGATTCGTGTTCAGCACCCCGAAAAACCCCTTAGAGAGTAGGTTTGAAAGCGATTAAACAGAGTTAATTTTTGAGCAATTTTGATGAAAAAACGCGAAAATAACCATGAAGGAAGCGTTTTATCGAAAAAAGGACTTCAGATTCGTGTTCAGCACCCCGAAAAACCCCTTAGAGAGTAGGTTTGAAAGCGATTAAACAGAGTTAATTTTTGAGCAATTTTGATGAAAAAACGCGAAAATAACCATGAAGGAAGCGTTTTATCGAAAAAAGGACTTCAGATTCGTGTTCAGCACCCCGAAAACCCCTTAGAGAGTAGGTTTGAAAGCGATTAAACAGAGTTAATTTTTGAGCAATTTTGATGAAAAAACGCGAAAATAACCATGAAGGAAGCGTTTTATCGAAAAAAGGACTTCAGATTCGTGTTCAGCACCCCGAAAACCCCTTAGAGAGTAGGTTTGAAAGCGATTAAACAGAGTTTATTTTTGAGCAATTTTGATGAAAAAACGCGAAAATAACCATGAAGGAAGCGTTTTATCGAAAAAAGGACTTCAGATTCGTGTTCAGCACCCCGAAAACCCCTTAGAGAGTAGGTTTGAAAGCGATTAAACAGAGTTAATTTTTGAGCAATTTTGATGAAAAAACGCGAAAATAACCATGAAGGAAGCGTTTTATCGAAAAAAGGACTTCAGATTCGTGTTCAGCACCCCGAAAACCCCTTAGAGAGTAGGTTTGAAAGCGATTAAACAGAGTTAATTTTTGAGCAATTTTGATGAAAAAACGCGAAAATAACCATGAAGGAAGCGTTTTATCGAAAAAAGGACTTCAGATTCGTGTTCAGCACCCCGAAAACCCCTTAGAGAGTAGGTTTGAAAGCGATTAAACAGAGTTTATTTTTGAGCAATTTTGATGAAAAAACGCGAAAATAACCATGAAGGAAGCGTTTTATCGAAAAAAGGACTTCAGATTCGTGTTCAGCACCCCGAAAACCCCTTAGAGAGTAGGTTTGAAAGCGATTAAACAGAGTTAATTTTTGAGCAATTTTGATGAAAAAACGCGAAAATAACCATGAAGGAAGCGTTTTATCGAAAAAAGGACTTCAGATTCGTGTTCAGCACCCCGAAAACCCCTTAGAGAGTAGGTTTGAAAGCGATTAAACAGAGTTAATTTTTGAGCAATTTTGATGAAAAAACGCGAAAATAACCATGAAGGAAGCGTTTTATCGAAAAAAGGACTTCAGATTCGTGTTCAGCACCCCGAAAACCCCTTAGAGAGTAGGTTTGAAAGCGATTAAACAGAGTTAATTTTTGAGCAATTTTGATGAAAAAACGCGAAAATAACCATGAAGGAAGCGTTTTATCGAAAAACGGACTTCAGATTCGTGTTCAGCACCCCGAAAAACCCCTTAGAGAGTAGGTTTGAAAGCGATTAAACAGAGTTAATTTTTGAGCAATTTTGATGAAAAAACGCGAAAATAACCATGAAGGAAGCGTTTTATCGAAAAACGGACTTCAGATTCGTGTTCAGCACCCCCGAAAACCCCTTAGAGAGTAGGTTTGAAAGCGATTAAACAGAGTTAATTTTTGAGCAATTTTGATGAAAAAACGCGAAAATAACCATGAAGGAAGCGTTTTATCGAAAAACGGACTTCAGATTCGTGTTCAGCACCCCGAAAACCCCTTAGAGAGTAGGTTTGAAAGCGATTAAACAGAGTTAATTTTTGAGCAATTTTGATGAAAAAACGCGAAAATAACCATGAAGGAAGCGTTTTATCGAAAAAAGGACTTCAGATTCGTGTTCAGCACCCCGAAAAACCCCTTAGAGAGTAGGTTTGAAAGCGATTAAACAGAGTTTATTTTTGAGCAATTTTGATGAAAAAACGCGAAAATAACCATGAAGGAAGCGTTTTATCGAAAAACGGACTTCAGATTCGTGTTCAGCACCCCGAAAACCCCTTAGAGAGTAGGTTTGAAAGCGATTAAACAGAGTTAATTTTTGAGCAATTTTGATGAAAAAACGCGAAAATAACCATGAAGGAAGCGTTTTATCGAAAAAAGGACTTCAGATTCGTGTTCAGCACCCCGAAAAACCCCTTAGAGAGTAGGTTTGAAAGCGATTAAACAGAGTTAATTTTTGAGCAATTTTGATGAAAAAACGCGAAAATAACCATGAAGGAAGCGTTTTATCAAAAAACGGACTTCAGATTCGTGTTCAGCACCCCGAAAAACCCCTTAGAGAGTAGGTTTGAAAGCGATTAAACAGAGTTTATTTTTGAGCAATTTTGATGAAAAAACGCGAAAATAACCATGAAGGAAGCGTTTTATCGAAAAACGGACTTCAGATTCGTGTTCAGCACCCCGAAAAACCCCTTAGAGAGTAGGTTTGAAAGCGATTAAACAGAGTTAATTTTTGAGCAATTTTGATGAAAAAACGCGAAAATAACCATGAAGGAAGCGTTTTATCGAAAAACGGACTTCAGATTCGTGTTCAGCACCCCGAAAAACCCCTTAGAGAGTAGGTTTGAAAGCGATTAAACAGAGTTAATTTTTGAGCAATTTTGATGAAAAAACGCGAAAATAACCATGAAGGAAGCGTTTTATCGAAAAACGGACTTCAGATTCGTGTTCAGCACCCCGAAAACCCCTTAGAGAGTAGGTTTGAAAGCGATTAAACAGAGTTAATTTTTGAGCAATTTTGATGAAAAAACGCGAAAATAACCATGAAGGAAGCGTTTTATCGAAAAACGGACTTCAGATTCGTGTTCAGCACCCCGAAAACCCCTTAGAGAGTAGGTTTGAAAGCGATTAAACAGAGTTAATTTTTGAGCAATTTTGATGAAAAAACGCGAAAATAACCATGAAGGAAGCGTTTTATCGAAAAACGGACTTCAGATTCGTGTTCAGCACCCCGAAAACCCCTTAGAGAGTAGGTTTGAAAGCGATTAAACAGAGTTAATTTTTGAGCAATTTTGATGAAAAAACGCGAAAATAACCATGAAGGAAGCGTTTTATCGAAAAACGGACTTCAGATTCGTGTTCAGCACCCCGAAAAACCCCTTAGAGAGTAGGTTTGAAAGCGATTAAACAGAGTTTATTTTTGAGCAATTTTGATGAAAAAACGCGAAAATAACCATGAAGGAAGCGTTTTATCGAAAAACGGACTTCAGATTCGTGTTCAGCACCCCGAAAAACCCCTTAGAGAGTAGGTTTGAAAGCGATTAAACAGAGTTAATTTTTGAGCAATTTTGATGAAAAAACGCGAAAATAACCATGAAGGAAGCGTTTTATCGAAAAAAGGACTTCAGATTCGTGTTCAGCACCCCGAAAAACCCCTTAGAGAGTAGGTTTGAAAGCGATTAAACAGAGTTTATTTTTGAGCAATTTTGATGAAAAAACGCGAAAATAACCATGAAGGAAGCGTTTTATCGAAAAACGGACTTCAGATTCGTGTTCAGCACCCCGAAAAACCCCTTAGAGAGTAGGTTTGAAAGCGATTAAACAGAGTTAATTTTTGAGCAATTTTGATGAAAAAACGCGAAAATAACCATGAAGGAAGCGTTTTATCGAAAAACGGACTTCAGATTCGTGTTCAGCACCCCGAAAAACCCCTTAGAGAGTAGGTTTGAAAGCGATTAAACAGAGTTTATTTTTGAGCAATTTTGATGAAAAACGCGAAAATAACCATGAAGGAAGCGTTTTATCGAAAAACGGACTTCAGATTCGTGTTCAGCACCCCGAAAACCCCTTAGAGAGTAGGTTTGAAAGCGATTAAACAGAGTTTATTTTTGAGCAATTTTGATGAAAAAACGCGAAAATAACCATGAAGGAAGCGTTTTATCGAAAAACGGACTTCAGATTCGTGTTCAGCACCCCCGAAAAAAACCCCTTAGAGAGTAGGTTTGAAAGCGATTAAACAGAGTTTATTTTTGAGCAATTTTGATGAAAAACGCGAAAATAACCATGAAGGAAGCGTTTTATCGAAAAAACGGACTTCAGATTCGTGTTCAGCACCCCGAAAACCCCTTAGAGAGTAGGTTTGAAAGGGATTAAACAGAGTTTATTTTTGAGCAATTTTGATGAAAAAACGCGAAAATAACCATGAAGGAAGCGTTTTATCGTATTTTTGAGCAATTTTGATGAAAAAACGCGAAAATAACCATGAAGGAAGCGTTTTATCGAAAAACGGACTTCAGATTCGTGTTCAGCACCCCGAAAACCCCTTAGAGAGTAGGTTTGAAAGCGATTAAACAGAGTTTATTTTTGAGCAATTTTGATGAAAAAACGCGAAAATAACCATGAAGGAAGCGTTTTATCGAAAAACGGACTTCAGATTCGTGTTCAGCACCCCGAAAAACCCCTTAGAGAGTAGGTTTGAAAGCGATTAAACAGAGTTTATTTTTGAGCAATTTTGATGAAAAAACGCGAAAATAACCATGAAGGAAGCGTTTTATCGAAAAAAGGACTTCAGATTCGTGTTCAGCACCCCGAAAAACCCCTTAGAGAGTAGGTTTGAAAGCGATTAAACAGAGTTTATTTTTGAGCAATTTTGATGAAAAAACGCGAAAATAACCATGAAGGAAGCGTTTTATCGAAAAACGGACTTCAGATTCGTGTTCAGCACCCCGAAAAACCCCTTAGAGAGTAGGTTTGAAAGCGATTAAACAGAGTTTATTTTTGAGCAATTTTGATGAAAAAACGCGAAAATAACCATGAAGGAAGCGTTTTATCGAAAAACGGACTTCAGATTCGTGTTCAGCACCCCGAAAAACCCCTTAGAGAGTAGGTTTGAAAGCGATTAAACAGAGTTTATTTTTGAGCAATTTTGATGAAAAAACGCGAAAATAACCATGAAGGAAGCGTTTTATCGAAAAACGGACTTCAGATTCGTGTTCAGCACCCCGAAAACCCCTTAGAGAGTAGGTTTGAAAGCGATTAAACAGAGTTTATTTTTGAGCAATTTTGATGAAAAAACGCGAAAATAACCATGAAGGAAGCGTTTTATCGAAAAAAGGACTTCAGATTCGTGTTCAGCACCCCGAAAACCCCTTAGAGAGTAGGTTTGAAAGCGATTAAACAGAGTTTATTTTTGAGCAATTTTGATGAAAAACGCGAAAATAACCATGAAGGAAGCGTTTTATCGAAAAACGGACTTCAGATTCGTGTTCAGCACCCCGAAAAACCCCTTAGAGAGTAGGTTTGAAAGCGATTAAACAGAGTTTATTTTTGAGCAATTTTGATGAAAAACGCGAAAATAACCATGAAGGAAGCGTTTTATCGAAAAAAGGACTTCAGATTCGTGTTCAGCACCCCGAAAAACCCCTTAGAGAGTAGGTTTGAAAGCGATTAAACAGAGTTTATTTTTGAGCAATTTTGATGAAAAAACGCGAAAATAACCATGAAGGAAGCGTTTTATCGAAAAACGGACTTCAGATTCGTGTTCAGCACCCCGAAAAACCCCTTAGAGAGTAGGTTTGAAAGCGATTAAACAGAGTTTATTTTTGAGCAATATTGATGAAAAAACGCGAAAATAACCATGAAGGAAGCGTTTTATCGAAAAACGGACTTCAGATTCGTGTTCAGCACCCCGAAAAACCCCTTAGAGAGTAGGTTTGAAAGGGATTAAACAGAGTTTATTTTTGAGCAATTTTGATGAAAAAACGCGAAAATAACCATGAAGGAAGCGTTTTATCGAAAAAACGGACTTCAGATTCGTGTTCAGCACCCCGAAAACCCCTTAGAGAGTAGGTTTGAAAGCGATTAAACAGAGTTAATTTTTGAGCAATTTTGATGAAAAAACGCGAAAATAACCATGAAGGAAGCGTTTTATCGAAAAACGGACTTCAGATTCGTGTTCAGCACCCCGAAAAACCCCTTAGAGAGTAGGTTTGAAAGCGATTAAACAGAGTTTATTTTTGAGCAATTTTGATGAAAAATCGCGAAAATAACCATGAAGGAAGCGTTTTATCGAAAAACGGACTTCAGATTCGTGTTCAGCACCCCGAAAAACCCCTTAGAGAGTAGGTTTGAAAGCGATTAAACAGAGTTAATTTTTGAGCAATTTTGATGAAAAAACGCGAAAATAACCATGAAGGAAGCGTTTTATCGAAAAACGGACTTCAGATTCGTGTTCAGCACCCCGAAAACCCCTTAGAGAGTAGGTTTGAAAGCGATTAAACAGAGTTAATTTTTGAGCAATTTTGATGAAAAAACGCGAAAATAACCATGAAGGAAGCGTTTTATCGAAAAACGGACTTCAGATTCGTGTTCAGCACCCCGAAAAACCCCTTAGAGAGTAGGTTTGAAAGCGGATTAAACAGAGTTTATTTTTGAGCAATTTTGATGAAAAAACGCGAAAATAACCATGAAGGAAGCGTTTTATCGAAAAACGGACTTCAGATTCGTGTTCAGCACCCCGAAAACCCCTTAGAGAGTAGGTTTGAAAGCGATTAAACAGAGTTAATTTTTGAGCAATTTGGATGAAAAAACGCGAAAATAACCATGAAGGAAGCGTTTTATCGAAAAACGGACTTCAGATTCGTGTTCAGCACCCCGAAAAACCCCTTAGAGAGTAGGTTTGAAAGCGATTAAACAGAGTTTATTTTTGAGCAATTTTGATGAAAAAACGCGAAAATAACCATGAAGGAAGCGTTTTATCGAAAAAAGGACTTCAGATTCGTGTTCAGCACCCCGAAAAACCCCTTAGAGAGTAGGTTTGAAAGCGATTAAACAGAGTTTATTTTTGAGCAATTTTGATGAAAAAACGCGAAAATAACCATGAAGGAAGCGTTTTATCGAAAAAAGGACTTCAGATTCGTGTTCAGCACCCCGAAAAACCCCTTAGAGAGTAGGTTTGAAAGCGATTAAACAGAGTTTATTTTTGAGCAATTTTGATGAAAAAACGCGAAAATAACCATGAAGGAAGCGTTTTATCGAAAAACGGACTTCAGATTCGTGTTCAGCACCCCGAAAAACCCCTTAGAGAGTAGGTTTGAAAGCGATTAAACAGAGTTTATTTTTGAGCAATTTTGATGAAAAAACGCGAAAATAACCATGAAGGAAGCGTTTTATCGAAAAAAGGACTTCAGATTCGTGTTCAGCACCCCGAAAAACCCCTTAGAGAGTAGGTTTGAAAGCGATTAAACAGAGTTTATTTTTGAGCAATTTTGATGAAAAAACGCGAAAATAACCATGAAGGAAGCGTTTTATCGAAAAAAAAGGACTTCAGATTCGTGTTCAGCACCCCGAAAAACCCCTTAGAGAGTAGGTTTGAAAGCGATTAAACAGAGTTTATTTTTGAGCAATTTTGATGAAAAAACGCGAAAATAACCATGAAGGAAGCGTTTTATCGAAAAAAGGACTTCAGATTCGTGTTCAGCACCCCGAAAAACCCCTTAGAGAGTAGGTTTGAAAGCGATTAAACAGAGTTAATTTTTGAGCAATTTTGATGAAAAAACGCGAAAATAACCATGAAGGAAGCGTTTTATCGAAAAACGGACTTCAGATTCGTGTTCAGCACCCCGAAAAACCCCTTAGAGAGTAGGTTTGAAACGGATTAAACAGAGTTTATTTTTGAGCAATTTTGATGAAAAAACGCGAAAATAACCATGAAGGAAGCGTTTTATCGAAAAAAGGACTTCAGATTCGTGTTCAGCACCCCGAAAAACCCCTTAGAGAGTAGGTTTGAAAGCGATTAAACAGAGTTTATTTTTGAGCAATTTTGATGAAAAAACGCGAAAATAACCATGAAGGAAGCGTTTTATCGAAAAAAGGACTTCAGATTCGTGTTCAGCACCCCGAAAAACCCCTTAGAGAGTAGGTTTGAAAGCGATTAAACAGAGTTTATTTTTGAGCAATTTTGATGAAAAAACGCGAAAATAACCATGAAGGAAGCGTTTTATCGAAAAACGGACTTCAGATTCGTGTTCAGCACCCCGAAAAACCCCTTAGAGAGTAGGTTTGAAAGCGATTAAACAGAGTTTATTTTTGAGCAATTTTGATGAAAAAACGCGAAAATAACCATGAAGGAAGCGTTTTATCGAAAAAAGGACTTCAGATTCGTGTTCAGCACCCCGAAAACCCCTTAGAGAGTAGGTTTGAAAGCGATTAAACAGAGTTTATTTTTGAGCAATTTTGATGAAAAAACGCGAAAATAACCATGAAGGAAGCGTTTTATCGAAAAAAGGACTTCAGATTCGTGTTCAGCACCCCGAAAAACCCCTTAGAGAGTAGGTTTGAAAGCGATTAAACAGAGTTTATTTTTGAGCAATTTTGATGAAAAAACGCGAAAATAACCATGAAGGAAGCGTTTTATCGAAAAAAGGACTTCAGATTCGTGTTCAGCACCCCGAAAAACCCCTTAGAGAGTAGGTTTGAAAGCGATTAAACAGAGTTTATTTTTGAGCAATTTTGATGAAAAAACGCGAAAATAACCATGAAGGAAGCGTTTTATCGAAAAAAGGACTTCAGATTCGTGTTCAGCACCCCGAAAAACCCCTTAGAGAGTAGGTTTGAAAGCGATTAAACAGAGTTTATTTTTGAGCAATTTTGATGAAAAAACGCGAAAATAACCATGAAGGAAGCGTTTTATCGAAAAAAGGACTTCAGATTCGTGTTCAGCACCCAATTTTGATGAAAAAACGAAAAACCCCTTAGAGAGTAGGTTTGAAAGCGATTAAACAGAGTTTATTTTTGAGCAATTTTGATGAAAAAACGCGAAAATAACCATGAAGGAAGCGTTTTATCGAAAAAAGGACTTCAGATTCGTGTTCAGCACCCCGAAAAACCCCTTAGAGAGTAGGTTTGAAAGCGATTAAACAGAGTTTATTTTTGAGCAATTTTGATGAAAAAACGCGAAAATAACCATGAAGGAAGCGTTTTATCGAAAAAAGGACTTCAGATTCGTGTTCAGCACCCCGAAAAACCCCTTAGAGAGTAGGTTTGAAAGCGATTAAACAGAGTTTATTTTTGAGCAATTTTGATGAAAAAACGCGAAAATAACCATGAAGGAAGCGTTTTATCGAAAAAAGGACTTCAGATTCGTGTTCAGCACCCCGAAAAACCCCTTAGAGAGTAGGTTTGAAAGCGATTAAACAGAGTTTATTTTTGAGCAATTTTGATGAAAAAACGCGAAAATAACCATGAAGGAAGCGTTTTATCGAAAAAAGGACTTCAGATTCGTGTTCAGCACCCCGAAAAACCCCTTAGAGAGTAGGTTTGAAAGCGATTAAACAGAGTTTATTTTTGAGCAATTTTGATGAAAAAACGCGAAAATAACCATGAAGGAAGCGTTTTATCGAAAAAAGGACTTCAGATTCGTGTTCAGCACCCCGAAAAACCCCGTAGAGAGTAGGTTTGAAAGCGATTAAACAGAGTTTATTTTTGAGCAATTTTGATGAAAAAACGCGAAAATAACCATGAAGGAAGCGTTTTATCGAAAAACGGACTTCAGATTCGTGTTCAGCACCCCGAAAAACCCCATAGAGAGTAGGTTTGAAAGGGATTAAACAGAGATAAATTTTGAGCAATTTTGATGAAAAATCGCGAAAATAACCATGGAGGAATCGTTTCATCGAAAAACGGACTTCAGATTCGTGTTCAGCACCCCGAAAAACCCCTACGAGAGTAGGTTTGAAACGGATTAAACAG
>JAVIWC010000346.1:0-18168 GCA_031894815.1 Creontiades dilutus
AGGTGTTTTTCGGGGTGCTGAACACGAATCTGAAGTCCTTTTTTCGATCAAAATTGCTCAAAAAAACGCTTCCTTCATGGTTATTTTCGCGTTTTTCATCATGGTTATTTGCTCAAAAATTAACTCTGTTTAATCGCTTTCAAACCTACTCTCTAAGGGGTTTTTCGGGGTGCTGAACACGAATCTGAAGTCCTTTTTTCGATAAAACGCTTCCTTCATGGTTATTTTCGCGTTTTTTCATCAAAATTGCTCAAAAATTAACTCTGTTTAATCGCTTTCAAACCTACTCTCTAAGGGGTTTTTCAGGGTGCTGAACACGAATCTGAAGTCCTTTTTTCGATAAAACGCTTCCTTCATGGTTATTTTCGCGATTTTTCATCAAAATTGCTCAAAAATTAACTCTGTTTAATCGCTTTCAAACCTACTCTCTAAGGGGTTTTCGGGGTGCTGAACACGAATCTGAAGTCCGTTTTTTCGATAAAACGCTTCCTTCATGGTTATTAACTCTATTTAATCGCTTTCAAACCTACTCTCTAAGGGGTTTTTCGGGGTGCTGAACACGAATCTGAAGTCCGTTTTTCGATAAAACGCTTCCTTCATGGTTATTTTCGCGTTTTTTCATCAAAATTGCTCAAAAATTAACTCTGTTTAATCGCTTTCAAACCTACTCTCTAAGGGGTTTTTCGGGGTGCTGAACACGAATCTGAAGTCCTTTTTTCGATAAAACGCTTCCTTCATGGTTATTTTCGCGTTTTTTCATCAAAATTGCTCAAAAATTAACTCTGTTTAATCGCTTTCAAACCTACTCTCTAAGGGGTTTTCGGGGTGCTGAACACGAATCTGAAGTCCTTTTTTCGATAAAACGCTTCCTTCATGGTTATTTTCGCGTTTTTTCATCAAAATTGCTCAAAAATTAACTCTGTTTAATCGCTTTCAAACCTACTCTCTAAGGGGTTTTTCGGGGTGCTGAACACGAATCTGAAGTCCTTTTTTCGATAAAACGCTTCCTTCATGGTTATTTTCGCGTTTTTTCATCAAAATTGCTCAAAAATTAACTCTGTTTAATCGCTTTCAAACCTACTCTCTAAGGGGTTTTTCGGGGTGCTGAACACGAATCTGAAGTCCTTTTTTCGATAAAACGCTTCCTTCATGGTTATTTTCGCGTTTTTTCATCAAAATTGCTCAAAAATTAACTCTGTTTAATCGCTTTCAAACCTACTCTCTAAGGGGTTTTTCGGGGTGCTGAACACGAATCTGAAGTCCTTTTTTCGATAAAACGCTTCCTTCATGGTTATTTTCGCGTTTTTTCATCAAAATTGCTCAAAAATTAACTCTGTTTAATCGCTTTCAAACCTACTCTCTAAGGGGTTTTTCGGGGTGCTGAACACGAATCTGAAGTCCTTTTTTCGATAAAACGCTTCCTTCATGGTTATTTTCGCGTTTTTTCATCAAAATTGCTCAAAAATTAACTCTGTTTAATCGCTTTCAAACCTACTCTCTAAGGGGTTTTTCGGGGTGCTGAACACGAATCTGAAGTCCTTTTTTCGATAAAACGCTTCCTTCATGGTTATTTTCGCGTTTTTTCATCAAAATTGCTCAAAAATTAACTCTGTTTAATCGCTTTCAAACCTACTCTCTAAGGGTTTTTCGGGGTGCTGAACACGAATCTGAAGTCCTTTTTTCGATAAAACGCTTCCTTCATGGTTATTTTCGCGTTTTTTCATCAAAATTGCTCAAAAATTAACTCTGTTTAATCGCTTTCAAACCTACTCTCTAAGGGGTTTTTCGGGGTGCTGAACACGAATCTGAAGTCCGTTTTTCGATAAAACGCTTCCTTCATGGTTATTTTCGCGTTTTTTCATCAAAATTGCTCAAAAATTAACTCTGTTTAATCGCTTTCAAACCTACTCTCTAAGGGGTTTTTCGGGGTGCTGAACACGAATCTGAAGTCCTTTTTTCGATAAAACGCTTCCTTCATGGTTATTTTCGCGTTTTTTCATCAAAATTGCTCAAAAATTAACTCTGTTTAATCGCTTTCAAACCTACTCTCTAAGGGGTTTTTCGGGGTGCTGAACACGAATCTGAAGTCCTTTTTTCGATAAAACGCTTCCTTCATGGTTATTTTCGCGTTTTTTCATCAAAATTGCTCAAAAATTAACTCTGTTTAATCGCTTTCAAACCTACTCTCTAAGGGGTTTTTCGGGGTGCTGAACACGAATCTGAAGTCCTTTTTTCGATAAAACGCTTCCTTCATGGTTATTTTCGCGTTTTTTCATCAAAATTGCTCAAAAATTAACTCTGTTTAATCGCTTTCAAACCTACTCTCTAAGGGGTTTTTCGGGGTGCTGAACACGAATCTGAAGTCCTTTTTTCGATAAAACGCTTCCTTCATGGTTATTTTCGCGTTTTTTCATCAAAATTGCTCAAAAATTAACTCTGTTTAATCGCTTTCAAACCTACTCTCTAAGGGGTTTTTCGGGGTGCTGAACACGAATCTGAAGTCCTTTTTTCGATAAAACGCTTCCTTCATGGTTATTTTCGCGTTTTTTCATCAAAATTGCTCAAAAATTAACTCTGTTTAATCGCTTTCAAACCTACTCTCTAAGGGGTTTTTCGGGGTGCTGAACACGAATCTGAAGTCCTTTTTTCGATAAAACGCTTCCTTCATGGTTATTTTCGCGTTTTTTCATCAAAATTGCTCAAAAATTAACTCTGTTTAATCGCTTTCAAACCTACTCTCTAAGGGGTTTTTCGGGGTGCTGAACACGAATCTGAAGTCCTTTTTTCGATAAAACGCTTCCTTCATGGTTATTTTCGCGTTTTTTCATCAAAATTGCTCAAAAATTAACTCTGTTTAATCGCTTTCAAACCTACTCTCTAAGGGGTTTTTCGGGGTGCTGAACACGAATCTGAAGTCCTTTTTTCGATAAAACGCTTCCTTCATGGTTATTTTCGCGTTTTTTCATCAAAATTGCTCAAAAATTAACTCTGTTTAATCGCTTTCAAACCTACTCTCTAAGGGTTTTTCGGGGTGCTGAACACGAATCTGAAGTCCTTTTTTCGATAAAACGCTTCCTTCATGGTTATTTTCGCGTTTTTTCATCAAAATTGCTCAAAAATTAACTCTGTTTAATCGCTTTCAAACCTACTCTCTAAAGGGTTTTTCGGGGTGCTGAACACGAATCTGAAGTCCGTTTTTCGATAAAACGCTTCCTTCATGGTTATTTTCGCGTTTTTTCATCAAAATTGCTCAAAAATTAACTCTGTTTAATCGCTTTCAAACCTACTCTCTAAGGGGTTTTTCGGGGTGCTGAACACGAATCTGAAGTCCTTTTTTCGATAAAACGCTTCCTTCATGGTTATTTTCGCGTTTTTTCATCAAAATTGCTCAAAAATTAACTCTGTTTAATCGCTTTCAAACCTACTCTCTAAGGGGTTTTTCGGGGTGCTGAACACGAATCTGAAGTCCGTTTTTCGATAAAACGCTTCCTTCATGGTTATTTTCGCGTTTTTTCATCAAAATTGCTCAAAAATTAACTCTGTTTAATCGCTTTCAAACCTACTCTCTAAGGGGTTTTTCGGGGTGCTGAACACGAATCTGAAGTCCTTTTTTCGATAAAACGCTTCCTTCATGGTTATTTTCGCGTTTTTTCATCAAAATTGCTCAAAAATTAACTCTGTTTAATCGCTTTCAAACCTACTCTCTAAGGGGTTTTTCGGGGTGCTGAACACGAATCTGAAGTCCTTTTTTCGATAAAACGCTTCCTTCATGGTTATTTTCGCGTTTTTTCATCAAAATTGCTCAAAAATTAACTCTGTTTAATCGCTTTCAAACCTACTCTCTAAGGGGTTTTTCGGGGTGCTGAACACGAATCTGAAGTCCTTTTTTCGATAAAACGCTTCCTTCATGGTTATTTTCGCGTTTTTTCATCAAAATTGCTCAAAAATTAACTCTGTTTAATCGCTTTCAAACCTACTCTCTAGGGGTTTTTCGGGTGCTGAACACGAATCTGAAGTCCGTTTTTCGATAAAACGCTTCCTTCATGGTTATTTTCGCGTTTTTTCATCAAAATTGCTCAAAAATTAACTCTGTTTAATCGCTTTCAAACCTACTCTCTAAGGGGTTTTTCGGGGTGCTGAACACGAATCTGAAGTCCTTTTTTCGATAAAACGCTTCCTTCATGGTTATTTTCGCGTTTTTTCATCAAAATTGCTCAAAAATTAACTCTGTTTAATCGCTTTCAAACCTACTCTCTAAGGGGTTTTTCGGGGTGCTGAACACGAATCTGAAGTCCTTTTTTCGATAAAACGCTTCCTTCATGGTTATTTTCGCGTTTTTTCATCAAAATTGCTCAAAAATTAACTCTGTTTAATCGCTTTCAAACCTACTCTCTAAGGGGTTTTTCGGGGTGCTGAACACGAATCTGAAGTCCTTTTTTCGATAAAACGCTTCCTTCATGGTTATTTTCGCGTTTTTTCATCAAAATTGCTCAAAAATTAACTCTGTTTAATCGCTTTCAAACCTACTCTCTAAGGGGTTTTTCGGGGTGCTGAACACGAATCTGAAGTCCTTTTTTCGATAAAACGCTTCCTTCATGGTTATTTTCGCGTTTTTTCATCAAAATTGCTCAAAAATTAACTCTGTTTAATCGCTTTCAAACCTACTCTCTAAGGGGTTTTTCGGGGTGCTGAACACGAATCTGAAGTCCTTTTTTCGATAAAACGCTTCCTTCATGGTTATTTTCGCGTTTTTTCATCAAAATTGCTCAAAAATTAACTCTGTTTAATCGCTTTCAAACCTACTCTCTAAGGGGTTTTTCGGGGTGCTGAACACGAATCTGAAGTCCTTTTTTCGATAAAACGCTTCCTTCATGGTTATTTTCGCGTTTTTTCATCAAAATTGCTCAAAAATTAACTCTGTTTAATCGCTTTCAAACCTACTCTCTAAGGGGTTTTTCGGGGTGCTGAACACGAATCTGAAGTCCTTTTTTCGATAAAACGCTTCCTTCATGGTTATTTTCGCGTTTTTTCATCAAAATTGCTCAAAAATTAACTCTGTTTAATCGCTTTCAAACCTACTCTCTAAGGGGTTTTTCGGGGTGCTGAACACGAATCTGAAGTCCTTTTTTCGATAAAACGCTTCCTTCATGGTTATTTTCGCGTTTTTTCATCAAAATTGCTCAAAAATTAACTCTGTTTAATCGCTTTCAAACCTACTCTCTAAGGGGTTTTTCGGGGTGCTGAACACGAATCTGAAGTCCTTTTTTCGATAAAACGCTTCCTTCATGGTTATTTTCGCGTTTTTTCATCAAAATTGCTCAAAAATTAACTCTGTTTAATCGCTTTCAAACCTACTCTCTAAGGGGTTTTTCGGGGTGCTGAACACGAATCTGAAGTCCTTTTTTCGATAAAACGCTTCCTTCATGGTTATTTTCGCGTTTTTTCATCAAAATTGCTCAAAAATTAACTCTGTTTAATCGCTTTCAAACCTACTCTCTAAGGGGGTTTTTCGGGGTGCTGAACACGAATCTGAAGTCCTTTTTTCGATAAAACGCTTCCTTCATGGTTATTTTCGCGTTTTTTCATCAAAATTGCTCAAAAATTAACTCTGTTTAATCGCTTTCAAACCTACTCTCTAAGGGGTTTTTCGGGGTGCTGAACACGAATCTGAAGTCCTTTTTTCGATAAAACGCTTCCTTCATGGTTATTTTCGCGTTTTTTCATCAAAATTGCTCAAAAATTAACTCTGTTTAATCGCTTTCAAACCTACTCTCTAAGGGGTTTTTCGGGGTGCTGAACACGAATCTGAAGTCCTTTTTTCGATAAAACGCTTCCTTCATGGTTATTTTCGCGTTTTTTCATCAAAATTGCTCAAAAATTAACTCTGTTTAATCGCTTTCAAACCTACTCTCTAAGGGGTTTTTCGGGGTGCTGAACACGAATCTGAAGTCCTTTTTTCGATAAAACGCTTCCTTCATGGTTATTTTCGCGTTTTTTCATCAATTGCTCAAAAATTAACTCTGTTTAATCGCTTTCAAACCTACTCTCTAAGGGGTTTTTCGGGGTGCTGAACACGAATCTGAAGTCCGTTTTTCGATAAAACGCTTCCTTCATGGTTATTTTCGCGTTTTTTCATCAAAATTGCTCAAAAATTAACTCTGTTTAATCGCTTTCAAACCTACTCTCTAAGGGGTTTTTCGGGGTGCTGAACACGAATCTGAAGTCCTTTTTTCGATAAAACGCTTCCTTCATGGTTATTTTCGCGTTTTTTCATCAAAATTGCTCAAAAATTAACTCTGTTTAATCGCTTTCAAACCTACTCTCTAAGGGGTTTTTCGGGGTGCTGAACACGAATCTGAAGTCCGTTTTTCGATAAAACGCTTCCTTCATGGTTATTTTCGCGTTTTTTCATCAAAATTGCTCAAAAATTAACTCTGTTTAATCGCTTTCAAACCTACTCTCTAAGGGGTTTTTCGGGGTGCTGAACACGAATCTGAAGTCCGTTTTTCGATAAAACGCTTCCTTCATGGTTATTTTCGCGTTTTTTCATCAAAATTGCTCAAAAATTAACTCTGTTTAATCGCTTTCAAACCTACTCTCTAAGGGTTTTTCGGGGTGCTGAACACGAATCTGAAGTCCGTTTTTCGATAAAACGCTTCCTTCATGGTTATTTTCGCGTTTTTTCATCAAAATTGCTCAAAAATTAACTCTGTTTAATCGCTTTCAAACCTACTCTCTAAGGGGTTTTTCGGGGTGCTGAACACGAATCTGAAGTCCGTTTTTCGATAAAACGCTTCCTTCATGGTTATTTTCGCGTTTTTTCATCAAAATTGCTCAAAAATTAACTCTGTTTAATCGCTTTCAAACCTACTCTCTAAGGGGTTTTTCGGGGTGCTGAACACGAATCTGAAGTCCTTTTTTCGATAAAACGCTTCCTTCATGGTTATTTTCGCGTTTTTTCATCAAAATTGCTCAAAAATTAACTCTGTTTAATCGCTTTCAAACTACTCTCTAAGGGGTTTTTCGGGGTGCTGAACACGAATCTGAAGTCCGTTTTTCGATAAAACGCTTCCTTCATGGTTATTTTCGCGTTTTTTCATCAAAATTGCTCAAAAATTAACTCTGTTTAATCGCTTTCAAACCTACTCTCTAAGGGGTTTTTCGGGGTGCTGAACACGAATCTGAAGTCCGTTTTTCGATAAAACGCTTCCTTCATGGTTATTTTCGCGTTTTTTCATCAAAATTGCTCAAAAATTAACTCTGTTTAATCGCTTTCAAACCTACTCTCTAAGGGGTTTTTCGGGGTGCTGAACACGAATCTGAAGTCCGTTTTTCGATAAAACGCTTCCTTCATGGTTATTTTCGCGTTTTTTCATCAAAATTGCTCAAAAATTAACTCTGTTTAATCGCTTTCAAACCTACTCTCTAAGGGTTTTTCGGGGTGCTGAACACGAATCTGAAGTCCGTTTTTCGATAAAACGCTTCCTTCATGGTTATTTTCGCGTTTTTCATCAAAATTGCTCAAAAATTAACTCTGTTTAATCGCTTTCAAACCTACTCTCTAAGGGTTTTTCGGGGTGCTGAACACGAATCTGAAGTCCTTTTTTCGATAAAACGCTTCCTTCATGGTTATTTTCGCGTTTTTTCATCAAAATTGCTCAAAAATTAACTCTGTTTAATCGCTTTCAAACCTACTCTCTAAGGGGTTTTTCGGGGTGCTGAACACGAATCTGAAGTCCGTTTTTCGATAAAACGCTTCCTTCATGGTTATTTTCGCGTTTTTTCATCAAAATTGCTCAAAAATTAACTCTGTTTAATCGCTTTCAAACCTACTCTCTAAGGGGTTTTTCGGGGTGCTGAACACGAATCTGAAGTCCGTTTTTCGATAAAACGCTTCCTTCATGGTTATTTTCGCGTTTTTTCATCAAAATTGCTCAAAAATTAACTCTGTTTAATCGCTTTCAAACCTACTCTCTAAGGGTTTTTCGGGGTGCTGAACACGAATCTGAAGTCCGTTTTTCGATAAAACGCTTCCTTCATGGTTATTTTCGCGTTTTTTCATCAAAATTGCTCAAAAATTAACTCTGTTTAATCGCTTTCAAACCTACTCTCTAAGGGGTTTTTCGGGGTGCTGAACACGAATCTGAAGTCCGTTTTTCGATAAAACGCTTCCTTCATGGTTATTTTCGCGTTTTTTCATCAAAATTGCTCAAAAATTAACTCTGTTTAATCGCTTTCAAACCTACTCTCTAAGGGGTTTTTCGGGGTGCTGAACACGAATCTGAAGTCCTTTTTTCGATAAAACGCTTCCTTCATGGTTATTTTCGCGTTTTTTCATCAAAATTGCTCAAAAATTAACTCTGTTTAATCGCTTTCAAACCTACTCTCTAAGGGGTTTTTCGGGGTGCTGAACACGAATCTGAAGTCCGTTTTTCGATAAAACGCTTCCTTCATGGTTATTTTCGCGTTTTTTCATCAAAATTGCTCAAAAATTAACTCTGTTTAATCGCTTTCAAACCTACTCTCTAAGGGGTTTTTCGGGGTGCTGAACACGAATCTGAAGTCCGTTTTTCGATAAAACGCTTCCTTCATGGTTATTTTCGCGTTTTTTCATCAAAATTGCTCAAAAATTAACTCTGTTTAATCGCTTTCAAACCTACTCTCTAAGGGGTTTTTCGGGGTGCTGAACACGAATCTGAAGTCCGTTTTTCGATAAAACGCTTCCTTCATGGTTATTTTCGCGTTTTTTCATCAAAATTGCTCAAAAATTAACTCTGTTTAATCGCTTTCAAACCTACTCTCTAAGGGGTTTTTCGGGGTGCTGAACACGAATCTGAAGTCCGTTTTTCGATAAAACGCTTCCTTCATGGTTATTTTCGCGTTTTTTCATCAAAATTGCTCAAAAATTAACTCTGTTTAATCGCTTTCAAACCTACTCTCTAAGGGGTTTTTCGGGGTGCTGAACACGAATCTGAAGTCCTTTTTTCGATAAAACGCTTCCTTCATGGTTATTTTCGCGTTTTTTCATCAAAATTGCTCAAAAATTAACTCTGTTTAATCGCTTTCAAACCTACTCTCTAAGGGGTTTTTCGGGGTGCTGAACACGAATCTGAAGTCCGTTTTTCGATAAAACGCTTCCTTCATGGTTATTTTCGCGTTTTTTCATCAAAATTGCTCAAAAATTAACTCTGTTTAATCGCTTTCAAACCTACTCTCTAAGGGGTTTTTCGGGGTGCTGAACACGAATCTGAAGTCCGTTTTTCGATAAAACGCTTCCTTCATGGTTATTTTCGCGTTTTTTCATCAAAATTGCTCAAAAATTAACTCTGTTTAATCGCTTTCAAACCTACTCTCTAAGGGGTTTTTCGGGGTGCTGAACACGAATCTGAAGTCCGTTTTTCGATAAAACGCTTCCTTCATGGTTATTTTCGCGTTTTTTCATCAAAATTGCTCAAAAATTAACTCTGTTTAATCGCTTTCAAACCTACTCTCTAAGGGGTTTTTTTTCGGGTGCTGAACACGAATCTGAAGTCCGTTTTTCGATAAAACGCTTCCTTCATGGTTATTTTCGCGTTTTTTCATCAAAATTGCTCAAAAATTAACTCTGTTTAATCGCTTTCAAACCTACTCTCTAAGGGGTTTTTCGGGGTGCTGAACACGAATCTGAAGTCCGTTTTTCGATAAAACGCTTCCTTCATGGTTATTTTCGCGTTTTTTCATCAAAATTGCTCAAAAATTAACTCTGTTTAATCGCTTTCAAACCTACTCTCTAAGGGGTTTTTCGGGGTGCTGAACACGAATCTGAAGTCCGTTTTTCGATAAAACGCTTCCTTCATGGTTATTTTCGCGTTTTTTCATCAAAATTGCTCAAAAATTAACTCTGTTTAATCGCTTTCAAACCTACTCTCTAAGGGGTTTTTCGGGGTGCTGAACACGAATCTGAAGTCCGTTTTTCGATAAAACGCTTCCTTCATGGTTATTTTCGCGTTTTTTCATCAAAATTGCTCAAAAATTAACTCTGTTTAATCGCTTTCAAACCTACTCTCTAAGGGGTTTTTCGGGGTGCTGAACACGAATCTGAAGTCCGTTTTTCGATAAAACGCTTCCTTCATGGTTATTTTCGCGTTTTTTCATCAAAATTGCTCAAAAATTAACTCTGTTTAATCGCTTTCAAACCTACTCTCTAAGGGTTTTTCGGGGTGCTGAACACGAATCTGAAGTCCGTTTTTCGATAAAACGCTTCCTTCATGGTTATTTTCGCGTTTTTTCATCAAAATTGCTCAAAAATTAACTCTGTTTAATCGCTTTCAAACCTACTCTCTAAGGGGTTTTTCGGGGTGCTGAACACGAATCTGAAGTCCGTTTTTCGATAAAACGCTTCCTTCATGGTTATTTTCGCGTTTTTTCATCAAAATTGCTCAAAAATTAACTCTGTTTAATCGCTTTCAAACCTACTCTCTAAGGGGTTTTTCGGGGTGCTGAACACGAATCTGAAGTCCTTTTTTCGATAAAACGCTTCCTTCATGGTTATTTTCGCGTTTTTTCATCAAAATTGCTCAAAAATTAACTCTGTTTAATCGCTTTCAAACCTACTCTCTAAGGGGTTTTTCGGGGTGCTGAACACGAATCTGAAGTCCGTTTTTCGATAAAACGCTTCCTTCATGGTTATTTTCGCGTTTTTTCATCAAAATTGCTCAAAAATTAACTCTGTTTAATCGCTTTCAAACCTACTCTCTAAGGGGTTTTTCGGGGTGCTGAACACGAATCTGAAGTCCGTTTTTCGATAAAACGCTTCCTTCATGGTTATTTTCGCGTTTTTTCATCAAAATTGCTCAAAAATTAACTCTGTTTAATCGCTTTCAAACCTACTCTCTAAGGGGTTTTTCGGGGTGCTGAACACGAATCTGAAGTCCGTTTTTCGATAAAACGCTTCCTTCATGGTTATTTTCGCGTTTTTTCATCAAAATTGCTCAAAAATTAACTCTGTTTAATCGCTTTCAAACCTACTCTCTAAGGGGTTTTTCGGGTGCTGAACACGAATCTGAAGTCCGTTTTTCGATAAAACGCTTCCTTCATGGTTATTTTCGCGTTTTTTCATCAAAATTGCTCAAAAATTAACTCTGTTTAATCGCTTTCAAACCTACTCTCTAAGGGTTTTTCGGGGTGCTGAACACGAATCTGAAGTCCGTTTTTCGATAAAACGCTTCCTTCATGGTTATTTTCGCGTTTTTTCATCAAAATTGCTCAAAAATTAACTCTGTTTAATCGCTTTCAAACCTACTCTCTAAGGGTTTTTCGGGGTGCTGAACACGAATCTGAAGTCCTTTTTTCGATAAAACGCTTCCTTCATGGTTATTTTCGCGTTTTTTCATCAAAATTGCTCAAAAATTAACTCTGTTTAATCGCTTTCAAACCTACTCTCTAAGGGGTTTTTCGGGGTGCTGAACACGAATCTGAAGTCCTTTTTTCGATAAAACGCTTCCTTCATGGTTATTTTCGCAAATTGCTCAAAAAAATTAACTCTGTTTAATCGCTTTCAAACCTACTCTCTAAGGGGTTTTCGGGGTGCTGAACACGAATCTGAAGTCCGTTTTTCGATAAAACGCTTCCTTCATGGTTATTTTCGCGTTTTTTCATCAAAATTGCTCAAAAATTAACTCTGTTTAATCGCTTTCAAACCTACTCTCTAAGGGGTTTTTCGGGGTGCTGAACACGAATCTGAAGTCCGTTTTTCGATAAAACGCTTCCTTCATGGTTATTTTCGCGTTTTTTCATCAAAATTGCTCAAAAATTAACTCTGTTTAATCGCTTTCAAACCTACTCTCTAAGGGTTTTTCGGGGTGCTGAACACGAATCTGAAGTCCGTTTTTCGATAAAACGCTTCCTTCATGGTTATTTTCGCGTTTTTTCATCAAAATTGCTCAAAAATTAACTCTGTTTAATCCCTTTCAAACCTACTCTCTAAGGGGTTTTTCGGGGTGCTGAACACGAATCTGAAGTCCGTTTTTTCGATAAAACGCTTCCTTCATGGTTATTTTCGCGTTTTTTCATCAAAATTGCTCAAAAATTAACTCTGTTTAATCGCTTTCAAACCTACTCTCTAAGGGGTTTTTCGGGGTGCTGAACACGAATCTGAAGTCCGTTTTTCGATAAAACGCTTCCTTCATGGTTATTTTCGCGTTTTTTCATCAAAATTGCTCAAAAATTAACTCTGTTTAATCGCTTTCAAACCTACTCTCTAAGGGGTTTTTTTCGGGGTGCTGAACACGAATCTGAAGTCCGTTTTTCGATAAAACGCTTCCTTCATGGTTATTTTCGCGTTTTTTCATCAAAATTGCTCAAAAATTAACTCTGTTTAATCGCTTTCAAACCTACTCTCTAAGGGGTTTTTCGGGTGCTGAACACGAATCTGAAGTCCGTTTTTCGATAAAACGCTTCCTTCATGGTTATTTTCGCGTTTTTTCATCAAAATTGCTCAAAAATTAACTCTGTTTAATCGCTTTCAAACCTACTCTCTAAGGGGTTTTTCGGGGTGCTGAACACGAATCTGAAGTCCGTTTTTCGATAAAACGCTTCCTTCATGGTTATTTTCGCGTTTTTTCATCAAAATTGCTCAAAAATTAACTCTGTTTAATCGCTTTCAAACCTACTCTCTAAGGGGTTTTCGGGGTGCTGAACACGAATCTGAAGTCCGTTTTTCGATAAAACGCTTCCTTCATGGTTATTTTCGCGTTTTTTCATCAAAATTGCTCAAAAATTAACTCTGTTTAATCGCTTTCAAACCTACTCTCTAAGGGGTTTTCGGGGTGCTGAACACGAATCTGAAGTCCGTTTTTCGATAAAACGCTTCCTTCATGGTTATTTTCGCGTTTTTTCATCAAAATTGCTCAAAAATTAACTCTGTTTAATCGCTTTCAAACCTACTCTCTAAGGGGTTTTTCGGGGTGCTGAACACGAATCTGAAGTCCGTTTTTCGATAAAACGCTTCCTTCATGGTTATTTTCGCGTTTTTTCATCAAAATTGCTCAAAAATTAACTCTGTTTAATCGCTTTCAAACCTACTCTCTAAGGGGTTTTTCGGGGTGCTGAACACGAATCTGAAGTCCGTTTTTCGATAAAACGCTTCCTTCATGGTTATTTTCGCGTTTTTTCATCAAAATTGCTCAAAAATTAACTCTGTTTAATCGCTTTCAAACCTACTCTCTAAGGGGTTTTTCGGGGTGCTGAACACGAATCTGAAGTCCGTTTTTCGATAAAACGCTTCCTTCATGGTTATTTTCGCGATTTTTCATCAAAATTGCTCAAAAATTAACTCTGTTTAATCGCTTTCAAACCTACTCTCTAAGGGGTTTTTCGGGGTGCTGAACACGAATCTGAAGTCCGTTTTTCGATAAAACGCTTCCTTCATGGTTATTTTCGCGTTTTTTCATCAAAATTGCTCAAAAATTAACTCTGTTTAATCGCTTTCAAACCTACTCTCTAAGGGGTTTTTCGGGGTGCTGAACACGAATCTGAAGTCCGTTTTTCGATAAAACGCTTCCTTCATGGTTATTTTCGCGTTTTTTCATCAAAATTGCTCAAAAATTAACTCTGTTTAATCGCTTTCAAACCTACTCTCTAAGGGGTTTTTCGGGGTGCTGAACACGAATCTGAAGTCCGTTTTTCGATAAAACGCTTCCTTCATGGTTATTTTCGCGATTTTTCATCAAAATTGCTCAAAAATTAACTCTGTTTAATCGCTTTCAAACCTACTCTCTAAGGGGTTTTTCGGGGTGCTGAACACGAATCTGAAGTCCGTTTTTCGATAAAACGCTTCCTTCATGGTTATTTTCGCGTTTTTTCATCAAAATTGCTCAAAAATTAACTCTGTTTAATCGCTTTCAAACCTACTCTCTAAGGGGTTTTTCGGGGTGCTGAACACGAATCTGAAGTCCGTTTTTCGATAAAACGCTTCCTTCATGGTTATTTTCGCGTTTTTTCATCAAAATTCTTTCAAAACCTACTCTCTAAGGGGTTTTTCGGGGTGCTGAACACGAATCTGAAGTCCGTTTTTCGATAAAACGCTTCCTTCATGGTTATTTTCGCGTTTTTTCATCAAAATTGCTCAAAAATTAACTCTGTTTAATCGCTTTCAAACCTACTCTCTAAGGGGTTTTTCGGGGTGCTGAACACGAATCTGAAGTCCGATAAAACGCTTCCTTCATGGTTATTTTCGCGTTTTTTCATCAAAATTGCTCAAAAATTAACTCTGTTTAATCGCTTTCAAACCTACTCTCTAAGGGGTTTTTCGGGGTGCTGAACACGAATCTGAAGTCCGTTTTTCGATAAAACGCTTCCTTCATGGTTATTTTCGCGTTTTTTCATCAAAATTGCTCAAAAATTAACTCTGTTTAATCGCTTTCAAACCTACTCTCTAAGGGGTTTTTCGGGGTGCTGAACACGAATCTGAAGTCCGTTTTTCGATAAAACGCTTCCTTCATGGTTATTTTCGCGTTTTTTCATCAAAATTGCTCAAAAATTAACTCTGTTTAATCGCTTTCAAACCTACTCTCTAAGGGGTTTTTCGGGGTGCTGAACACGAATCTGAAGTCCGTTTTTTTCGATAAAACGCTTCCTTCATGGTTATTTTCGCGTTTTTTCATCAAAATTGCTCAAAAATTAACTCTGTTTAATCGCTTTCTTCGATAAAACGCTTCCTTCATGGTTATTTTCGCGTTTTTTCATCAAAATTGCTCAAAAATTAACTCTGTTTAATCGCTTTCAAACCTACTCTCTAAGGGGTTTTTCGGGGTGCTGAACACGAATCTGAAGTCCGTTTTTCGATAAAACGCTTCCTTCATGGTTATTTTCGCGTTTTTTCATCAAAATTGCTCAAAAATTAACTCTGTTTAATCGCTTTCAAACCTACTCTCTAAGGGGTTTTTCGGGGTGCTGAACACGAATCTGAAGTCCGTTTTTCGATAAAACGCTTCCTTCATGGTTATTTTCGCGTTTTTTCATCAAAATTGCTCAAAAATTATCTCTGTTTAATCGCTTTCAAACCTACTCTCTAAGGGGTTTTTCGGGGTGCTGAACACGAATCTGAAGTCCGTTTTTCGATAAAACGCTTCCTTCATGGTTATTTTCGCGTTTTTTCATCAAAATTGCTCAAAAATTAACTCTGTTTAATCGCTTTCAAACCTACTCTCTAAGGGGTTTTTCGGGGTGCTGAACACGAATCTGAAGTCCGTTTTTCGATAAAACGCTTCCTTCATGGTTATTTTCGCGTTTTTTCATCAAAATTGCTCAAAAATTAACTCTGTTTAATCGCTTTCAAACCTACTCTCTAAGGGGTTTTTCGGGGTGCTGAACACGAATCTGAAGTCCGTTTTTCGATAAAACGCTTCCTTCATGGTTATTTTCGCGATTTTTCATCAAAATTGCTCAAAAATTAACTCTGTTTAATCGCTTTCAAACCTACTCTCTAAGGGGTTTTTCGGGGTGCTGAACACGAATCTGAAGTCCGTTTTTCGATAAAACGCTTCCTTCATGGTTATTTTCGCGTTTTTTCATCAAAATTGCTCAAAAATTAACTCTGTTTAATCGCTTTCAAACCTACTCTCTAAGGGGTTTTTCGGGGTGCTGAACACGAATCTCTGAAGTCCGTTTTTCGATAAAACGCTTCCTTCATGGTTATTTTCGCGTTTTTTCATCAAAATTGCTCAAAAATTAACTCTGTTTAATCGCTTTCAAACCTACTCTCTAAGGGGTTTTTCGGGGTGCTGAACACGAATCTGAAGTCCGTTTTTCGATAAAACGCTTCCTTCATGGTTATTTTCGCGTTTTTTCATCAAAATTGCTCAAAAATTAACTCTGTTTAATCGCTTTCAAACCTACTCTCTAAGGGGTTTTTCGGGGTGCTGAACACGAATCTGAAGTCCGTTTTTCGATAAAACGCTTCCTTCATGGTTATTTTCGCGTTTTTTCATCAAAATTGCTCAAAAATTAACTCTGTTTAATCGCTTTCAAACCTACTCTCTAAGGGGTTTTTCGGGGTGCTGAACACGAATCTGAAGTCCGTTTTTCGATAAAACGCTTCCTTCATGGTTATTTTCGCGTTTTTTCATCAAAATTGCTCAAAAATTAACTCTGTTTAATCCCTTTCAAACCTACTCTCTAAGGGGTTTTTCGGGGTGCTGAACACGAATCTGAAGTCCGTTTTTCGATAAAACGCTTCCTTCATGGTTATTTTCGCGATTTTTCATCAAAATTGCTCAAAAATTAACTCTGTTTAATCGCTTTCAAACCTACTCTCTAAGGGGTTTTTCGGGGTGCTGAACACGAATCTGAAGTCCGTTTTTCGATAAAACGCTTCCTTCATGGTTATTTTCGCGTTTTTTCATCAAAATTGCTCAAAAATTAACTCTGTTTAATCGCTTTCAAACCTACTCTCTAAGGGGTTTTTCGGGGTGCTGAACACGAATCTGAAGTCCGTTTTTCGATAAAACGCTTCCTTCATGGTTATTTTCGCGTTTTTTCATCAAAATTGCTCAAAAATTAATCTCTGTTTAATCGCTTTCAAACCTACTCTCTAAGGGGTTTTTCGGGGTGCTGAACACGAATCTGAAGTCCGTTTTTCGATAAAACGCTTCCTTCATGGTTATTTTCGCGTTTTTTCATCAAAATTGCTCAAAAATTAACTCTGTTTAATCGCTTTCAAACCTACTCTCTAAGGGGTTTTTCGGGGTGCTGAACACGAATCTGAAGTCCGTTTTTCGATAAAACGCTTCCTTCATGGTTATTTTCGCGTTTTTTCATCAAAATTGCTCAAAAATTAACTCTGTTTAATCGCTTTCAAACCTACTCTCTAGGGGTTTTTCGGGGTGCTGAACACGAATCTGAAGTCCGTTTTTCGATAAAACGCTTCCTTCATGGTTATTTTCGCGTTTTTTCATCAAAATTGCTCAAAAATTAACTCTGTTTAATCGCTTTCAAACCTACTCTCTAAGGGGTTTTTCGGGGTGCTGAACACGAATCTGAAGTCCGTTTTTCGATAAAACGCTTCCTTCATGGTTATTTTCGCGTTTTTTCATCAAAATTGCTCAAAAATTAACTCTGTTTAATCGCTTTCAAACCTACTCTCTAAGGGGTTTTTCGGGGTGCTGAACACGAATCTGAAGTCCGTTTTTCGATAAAACGCTTCCTTCATGGTTATTTTCGCGTTTTTTCATCAAAATTGCTCAAAAATTAACTCTGTTTAATCGCTTTCAAACCTACTCTCTAAGGGGTTTTTCGGGGTGCTGAACACGAATCTGAAGTCCGTTTTTCGATAAAACGCTTCCTTCATGGTTATTTTCGCGTTTTTTCATCAAAATTGCTCAAAAATTAACTCTGTTTAATCGCTTTCAAACCTACTCTCTAAGGGGTTTTTCGGGGTGCTGAACACGAATCTGAAGTCCGTTTTTCGATAAAACGCTTCCTTCATGGTTATTTTCGCGTTTTTTCATCAAAATTGCTCAAAAATTAACTCTGTTTAATCGCTTTCAAACCTACTCTCTAAGGGGTTTTTCGGGGTGCTGAACACGAATCTGAAGTCCGTTTTTCGATAAAACGCTTCCTTCATGGTTATTTTCGCGTTTTTTCATCAAAATTGCTCAAAAATTATCTCTGTTTAATCGCTTTCAAACCTACTCTCTAAGGGGTTTTTCGGGGTGCTGAACACGAATCTGAAGTCCGTTTTTTTCGATAAAACGCTTCCTTCATGGTTATTTTCGCGTTTTTTCATCAAAATTGCTCAAAAATTAACTCTGTTTAATCGCTTTCAAACCTACTCTCTAAGGGGTTTTTCGGGGTGCTGAACACGAATCTGAAGTCCGTTTTTCGATAAAACGCTTCCTTCATGGTTATTTTCGCGTTTTTTCATCAAAATTGCTCAAAAATTAACTCTGTTTAATCGCTTTCAAACCTACTCTCTAAGGGGTTTTTCGGGGTGCTGAACACGAATCTGAAGTCCGTTTTTCGATAAAACGCTTCCTTCATGGTTATTTTATTAACTCTGTTTAATCGCTTTCAAACCTACTCTCTAAGGGGTTTTTCGGGGTGCTGAACACGAATCTGAAGTCCGTTTTTCGATAAAACGCTTCCTTCATGGTTATTTTCGCGTTTTTTCATCAAAATTTCTCAAAAATT
>JAVIWC010000347.1:0-17774 GCA_031894815.1 Creontiades dilutus
AAATTATAAATTTAGTTATTAGTAATGTAGTTATAATTGTGCACGGCTATGAGGTATGCACGGGTCATAGCGACTCTCCTCCCACCAGCACAAGCATGAGCTTAAAGGGGGGAGCAGCTAATGACATCAAACAACCCTTTATTCTATGTTTATATTATATTTCGTCCCTTGTTTACATTATGTTTCAATAAATTCGCTATTTAAAAAAATATAAATATCACGGATTCGGTCTTAGAATCGTCTGAAACGGATTTGTAATAATTTTTTTTTTACATGTTTAGGTTGTCACACACTCCCCTAGACCGATTCTAATAGGCGTCACCCTACTCACAAAGCCTTGCTTCAGAGGGACTTCCTAAAAAACCGCCCACGTGGCCGATTGAACTGGTTTATTAGGAAGAAAATAAACTACGACTTAACTGGTGAGGTACACAATCGTGTAATCTCGTATTTCTCATTTCGGTAATAAATTTCAGTTTTACTAAACATCAATTGTCAGTGAAACCATCCAACCGCAAGTTGAAACTGGAGTGCAATTTAATTTCATTGTTTATTTAACAGTGCATATAAACCCGATCTGTTAGTAAGCAATGAAGTTTGAATGTCATGGATCGCACATAAAGCGCTACTTCATTAATATTTGCAATGAATGAATCGTACTTAAATAAGGTTTCGAATTTATAAATAAACTATGACGTTCATGATAGTAAAAACTTTCATTGTTCTTGGATTTCGATGAGCAGATCCAATGTAAATTCCTAATATAATTATAAAAACTGTTACGGTGGAAGCCATCAAGGGCGATTAAGGGCGCATAAGGCGCTGGTTGCTGGAGGGTTAACCCTTTAACTCCGAATCCTCAAGCCCCGTTGCCGCCTGGTGGCCTGAGCTCCTCCTCCGCTCGACTGTGCTGCCTGTGCTAAATACTTTTTCACGAGAATTTTTTTCAAAATTATTTTTTATGACAAGTATGATGTACTAGTGATGTAAAAAACAAAAAAAAAAAAAAAAAAAAAAAAAAAAAAAAAAAAAAAAAAAAAAAAAATTGGGAAATTCGGACAAAATTTTTTTTTATTTTTTGGATGGGTATCAAGTAGATATTTAGAAAAAAACCATAAAATTAAAAAAATATATATATTTACTTCTTTCAACAGTTCTGAAAACTTTTTAAACTGGAGGAAAATCACTCCTTTGCCACTCACAGCCTCATAATAATGGAAAAATCACATTTTCTCAAATTAACTATATTTGAAAAATTTGAACTACATTCGAAAAAAAAAGAATAAAAACTAGAAAATCTGACGTAATTCTTCGTCAGTTAACACACGTCGTTTCGTCATGGTACTCGAAAAAAAAAAAAAAAAACAGTTCTGGATAGAAAGAATAAAAGAAAACAACGAAAAATTACGTGAGAGAACAAGCAAAACAACATTATAAAGGGGCGGTCAAACTGGCTTGATAACAGGGGAAATCACAGTGGTAATGCTCGCTAGTGCGTTCTTCCGAACAGGCAGGACAACTAACAATATTCTGAAGTGCACGGGATCACCACCTAGTAGGATATGAGAAAAATAAAAGCTTTCGAAGATCGTCGGAAGAATGCAACTGCACCCCGAGATAACTCGGGGTTAGATCGGCTGACACAAAACTCACACCCCGAGATATCTCGGCTGCGTAGAGCCTCATACATGCTACCCAAATTTTGAAAACCCGAGATAACTCGGGCGATGTATTCGGCTTTTGGTTTATTTTTCAATAATAAACCATTGTAATTGCTCTTGAAAACAAAATTCTAAACCCCCCTGAAAATTTCATGGTTTATGTTTCAAAGGGTGTAGAATCCGAATGTGCAATGAAAAATTTTCCGTCCGTCCGAAGTACGCCGTACGCACGATATCTCCCAAACGGCTGGAGCAAAAAATCTGAAATTTTCAGCAAAAATCCATGTTGGTCCGACAACGTCCCAGCTCTCTCACTTAATTTAACGTGCCCTTTAAGGGTTGTCAAAGTTTTGTATAATCCCTAAAAACCCCAAAAAAGTCCAGATGGCCTAAATTTGTACTTTTTTGAAGAACGTTCCTTGAGGAATCGAATGAGCACCTCCCCAGGTCATTAGCTAAAACCATTCCCAATGTATGGCCCGATTTATGGTGCCAACTTTTGCATCCAGATTCACTACAACACTAGGTTACTGCGTACTACAAAAACAACAGCTTTTTACTTTTTTATTTTTTTTTATCGCAGTAAACCTAGTGATGTAGTGTATGTGGATACTGGAGTGAACTCCTAAAAGGGGTTACAGCCGATACGCGGGTTGAAGCATTCTAATATGCACGCTCCGTCTTACGAAATTTAACATTTTCAAATAGAATATATTTCCATTGTAATCGCTCTTGAAAAAAAAACGCTGCAAATTCTTTCACTGGGGTTTATTATTCAATTTCATTCATTTGGCTTGCATCCATGATTTGAATTTCCACTAAGCTTTGGAGTGTGCTTGTTTCACAGGTGATAGAGGGATTATTGAATTTCTGGAGATATGCATAGAGCACGTAAATCGGTTCTCAACCAAAATACCTATTTGGATTGATTAGTTGATCATATTTGTGTCCCTCCTGAAATTCAATAATCGCTCTATATGCACATCCAAAGCTTAGAAATCCAAATGAATGAAATTTATTTTCTCAACCAAAATGAACCTATTTCGATCCGTATGAAAACGCTGCAAATTTTGGCTTGATCATATTTGTGTTCCTATGATATTCAATAATCGAAATGAAACACGCACACTCCAAAGCTTAGCAGAAATTCAAATCATGAATGCAAGCCAAATGAATGAAATTTAATAATAAACCCCATTGAAAGAATTTGCAGCGTTTTTCCGTGTGCCTTTCATGTGTTTTTAATGTTGTCCCCCTTGATCGGTCATTCGCCCGCCTCACCGATGTCCGCTCATTAGTGAGAAAATAAGAATCGGAGGAACCGCCGACCGAACGGGTGAAAACTCGTCACGCACTGTTTCTCCGGTCCATGTGCCTTCGTTTTTAGGAGGTCCCTCTGAAGCGAGGATTCGTCAGTAGATTTGTGCCTATTGGAATTATTGCAGGGAAGTGTGAGACTAGTTGTGCTGTTGTCTCAGACAACCCGAACATGACGGAAGAGAAGCATTGGAATGGTGTAATGACGAAAAACGATGATTTTTCGAGACAAATTTCAATGAAGCTAATCGCGCTGCGTCTGTCGACCGATTTCCATGATTATTATTTTGTTCCATTGGAATTTCAGTCTACTAGTGCTGCAAAAAGGGGAAATTTCGCTTCCTCGTTACAATCAAAATTTATCAAAATTCATTGAAAAATGTGGAAACTACGGCTGTTCAAATTTCACGTTAGATCATACGCAGGGCGTACCGCTGAATATATTGAGATGAAATTCCTATGGGACATCAAGAGGCCTTATCCGCATAGTCCCTCAAAATATGAGCCCAATTCATTCAAAATTGTGGAAGTTGTGGCTGTAACAAGGAAATGCGGACACACAGACGGACCGACAGACCGGAAACAAAACCGGAACCAAATTTGTTCAATAGGCTATGAAAATGGAAGCGGAAATTCTGGATTCCAACAACAAAAATTGTTTGGTTCCAAAGTGAACACAATCCTGTGTTCACCAAACCAAAAATTAACTCAACCAAAAATCGGTCGTTAGATTCGTGTCATCATTTTTTATGAATCAAGATTTTTGTTTAGTAACTAAAAATATTTCAGCTTGTTCAATTTTCATTGCGAGAGGAGGGGGATGGAGGGAGTAATAAATGATGAATTGATGAATTGTTTTCATCATAAATCATTTCGTCACTGTTTTATTTTGATTTTATTGATTCAAAAACTTTTCATTCGAAGCTAATTCTAGTCCAGTTGTGCAACGAACCTCGGGCTTTTTTTCTGTTGGATGGTGGAATGGAGGGGGTTATAGGCAATCCATTCGATTGCTTCACGAACAGCTTATACTGCCAATTTTCCTTCTTTTTTTTTCGATTTTGAAACATATTTCAGATTATTCCAATTTAACCGTGCAAGCTGGGAATGGAAGGAATAGTAGTAATTAATAGTTCAAGAGTACAGGGAAAAAAGCATTCTGGGCCGAATCAGGTTTGAACTGATTTCTAAACGATTGTGAGGTGTATAATCTAATAAAGCCCTCTGTTTTACATTAATATTAATTTTACGTTAATCTAACCGAAAAATTTGGTTAAATGTTAACAGTACTGGTTAAAAACGTCATCGACTGATAAGAACCTCGCAGCAGCTGCAACCTCTCGTTTTTTGAGAATCGTTCTCAAATGGGTGATTCCTATTTTTACGGACAATCGCTGTCCTTCATTGATAAATAATTTTCTGTTCAACTTTTTCCAAAAATTATTTTTGTAGATTTTATGTGGTAACTAGGCCTACTCATGGCTGTCATAAAGTTCGGCTACTCTTCATTGTACATGCCGGTAATTGATCGAAATGTACCTCTAATCTCATTGTCATGGTCTGTCCGTGAGTCAGAATTTGAACTTAAACCGAAAATATATCCGCTTAAAGTACCTTTTGCCGGAAATATTTGAACTAGTATTTTTTTAGAATTAGTTATTGGATGTTAGTGCGCTCACAAGTGGGACTAACTTTTAGATAGTCTTTACGAATCAAGTGCTCAAAGTTTGTCCCAGACATTCTGTCTCATTGTATATTGATCTTTAGCTCATCTGATAGAAATTTTATTCTATAGAGGGTATAGGCACATTTTCTTAGTTTCTGACACAGATTTTGAATGTGGTGGGTCCATTTCATTTGAGAATCGAAAGTCACTTTAGCTCATCTGATAGAAATTTTATTCTATAGAGGGTATAGGCACATTTTCTTAGTTTCTGACACAGATTTTGAATGTGGTGGGTCCATTTCATTTGAGAATCGAAAGTCACTCCTAAATAAACTAAGCTACTAACTTTTTCTATTTTTGGACAGTCACACGGTAAGTTATTGCAGATGTGTAATTTCAAGGGGTTTCTCGATGTTGATTGTGGTTCTGTTTTTCTTGCTATGTCCATGAAAACTGATTTCGTTGCATTGATGGTAAGCTTGTTGGTGTTCATCCATTGTCCTATCGCCCTCAAATCTTTCTCGGCATTTTGATGGGCCTCCTGCCATGTTTGCCCGGTGTTTACTAGGGCAACATCATCAGCAAACATGTAAATTCATCCTTTCGTTCATTTATGCAGACTTGTGAAATTATCTACCAAACGATTGTCATGCTGCCCGTCCAACTCTGCAGATGGTTTTTACTCAGCGTTCAATATCCTGAATGATCTAAAATCTCCCTTGTTCTCGGAGGGGTGTCCAACTTCGGGTACCGTGAACGGACGGTCCATCGGTGACTTCCCTGACGCTTGACTCTCTAGGGTTAACACAGCTGTTCTGGCCTCGCGTTCCTCTCAACTATCTTTAGAAATTACGAACCGGCCGGTCGAGCGCGAAAGGCTCGCGGGCTCGTCATCATTTTTAATGTGCCAAGGTTCCCCTTTTCTTGGGTAGTCGTACGAAGGGGTTTCGCTAGATGATCACACAACGCTAATTACCTTCGCCGAGTGTGCCCGTAATGGTTGGGCAGTACACCACCCTCCATTGAACAGCTAATTGTAAAATGCGGTTATGTCAATTTTTCGCCTGAAATGATATCTTTTTTTCCTTTCCAAAATGATACGGTTTCTCCTGTGGTTAATGAGAAAACAAGTGGTTTTTCCCGAGAAAACGGGGAAAACTGGAGATTTGGGGGGTTACTAATTGCAACTAAAAATCAAATACATTTCATCTAGCAATTTTACAAATCAATATAATATATTACGTACGCTCCAAGAGGGTAGGAATCACACCAAAACCTATCCCTTTATTACATAGCACTGAGTTCGATTGCACTTCTATTCACACAGCACAACTAAATCCAGTGGTTCGTTTCGCTTGAGACGTCGGATTTCACCTTCGTTGTCCAAAACGTAGAGCATCTCCGGGTTCTCATGTTTGTGGAGGCGATGTTCTTGCTTCCTTGCGTATTTTGCAATAATTTCATAGACTGTCTCCATCCTCAAGCCTCGATGAATATCATTCTGAGAGTTTCGGATTTTCTTAATATTTCATTTCTTGGCACCGCCCCAGAGCTGTATCACCTAGGTCCAAATAGGGCGAAGGATCTGCTTATACAGCTTGTTGTGAAGAGAGAGGTTGGAATTCCTTCCCATTAGCCAATACATCCTTCTGTACTTGATTTTTAGTTCTCCTTTCTTCTTTTCTATGTGTTTATTCTAGTTTGATTTGGAGTCAAGTGTCAAACCCAAGTACTTAACTGCTTCAGTATGCGGTATTTTATTTGAATTGATCTCAACATCCAAGATTGGGACTTTTCGGTTAGTGAAGTTGATGTGGGCTGATTTTGATTCGTTCAGCTTCATTCTCCACATCTTGGTCCACTTAGAAACCTCAGTAGTAGACGTCTGTGGTTTGCGTGTTGCAGCTTCTATATCATCTCCAACAGAGAGGATAGCCGTATTATCTGCAAAGGTGGCAACAGTTGTGCCTTCTTGTTGGGGTAAGTCCCGTGTGTACAGGAGGTAGAGTACTGGCCCTAAGACACTCCCCTGCGGGACCCGTGCTTTTATGGGCTTCAAGCCGGAGTATTGGTCATCTTGCTTCACCCTGAAATGTCTATTTTCAAGGTGGGACTTCAGTAGTAAGTATTACTGTATTGGGAGATCCCTCTGCATTTTGTACTCTAGTCCCTCGTGCCAAACCTTGTCAAAGGCTTGAGCCACATCCAAGAAGATGCTGACACATATTTTTTTACCATCTAGGGCCTTTTCAATTATATTAGTAATTCGATGGACTTGATCTATTATAGAGTGGCGTTTACTGAAGATATTGACCTATTTGACTAGATGATCTATGAGACGCTTGAGGTATAATTTGGGAAACTAATTCATCGATTAAGACGTAAAGAATTTTCCAGATTATTGTCAATCAGCACTGTATCATGTGTTGATTTTAAGTTGCATCAATGAAAAGAACTGTTCGCATTTATAAGCACAGGCAGACGCACAAATCGATCTTTTGGCAAATTTTCTGTCTTTGTCACTTCTCCGCTTCCACCCTGTACACAGATTAGAATGGATGGATGCGAGTTAACTAGGTAAACTATAATTATGGATGTTGATCAAACGTTTGACATAAAATGATATAAACATATTATGTTTATATACTTTAGGATCATTCAATAGGTGCCTCTAACAAAGAAACACACCCACCATTTAAACAGTGTCTTTGTTTGTTATGGACAAAACTGCTCTAACTTGCAACATGGTTTCAATGAAAGTTTCCGAATCCTGTGGGCTTAACCGTAGAGGTGTAATTATTTCGGGAAAAGGTTTAATTCAACTGGAAAATGCTACAGATTCTTACATTCCCCAACGTGTCAACTTCAACTACACCATTGCCCATATAGGAGCGACCCCAGACCGCCAGGACGAAAACCTCTTCCCCCGCCATCAGGTGGCAACAACGCAGCGGACCCTTTAACTCGGCCGACTATCCCTCATTAGCAACAGTAAAGCCCCTTTCAATCTTCCCCTCTTAACGCAAGACGTTTTAGTTGTTTTTGTTGAAAAATGTAATTTTTTGTGAGATTCATAATGTTCTCGTCGTTCTGAGGAAAACAAGTCTAAATTTCATATCAATCGGTTCTGGAACACCTTATCAAACAAGTGTGTGACCGA
This sequence comes from Creontiades dilutus, assembly GCA_031894815.1. Classification (NCBI taxonomy): domain Eukaryota; kingdom Metazoa; phylum Arthropoda; class Insecta; order Hemiptera; family Miridae; genus Creontiades; species Creontiades dilutus. The sequence goes on from JAVIWC010000347.1 coordinate 7,805, forward strand.
TTGCAAAAGTGTAATAAATTGCAAAAAAACGCTGAAAATTTGATTACACATGGGTTTATTATTCTTGTGTCGAACTTTATTACACTTAAACTCATGTTTCTTTGATCCAACCCTGTCAGATGGGATGGGGCTCGAAAAAGTACGGAAATAATGTCATTTTGCACCATTTTACCCCATGAAAATGGATTTCCTCGTTCTGGGTCAATCGCACAGGTTTGGGACCCACTCCAATCGCTTCAGCGTCCAAAATTACATTGAACACGACCCCACATGGGAAAAAACCCATTTTGTTTGAGTTTGACGAAAACTGCCCCCTAGGTATGTTTTGGTTTATTATTCAATAATAAACCATTGTAATCGCTCTGGGAAAAAAAATTCTAACCCCCGCCTGAAAATGTCATGGTTTACGTTTCAAAGGGTGTAGAATCCGAATCTGCAATAACAATTTTTCCGTCCGTCCGCCGTAGGCCGTACGCACGATTTCTCCCAAACGAAAAATCTCTGGATGGAAAAATTCATCTTGGTCCGACGACGCCCCAATTCTTGAGCCAGCTCTCTCACTCAATTTAAAGTGCCCTTTAAGGGCTGTCAAAGTTCTGTAAAATCCCTAAAAACCTCAAAACAAGTCGAATCGTCCTAAATATTTACCTATTTGAAGAACATACCTTGAGGAATCGAATGAGACCCTCTCCACGTCCGTAGGTCAAACCATTCCCGATGTATGGCCCGATTTATGGTGCCAACATTTGCATTTTTTGGTTTATTATTGTTTGTTTGTAACGTAGTGATGCCGATAGCGTCGAGTTGTAGTGAATGTGGATACTGGAGTGATAGCCGATGTGGATACTTGTAGTTTATAGCCGATACACGGGTTGAAGCATTCTGATATGCATGAAACGCTGATAATATAATAAATATTATGATATATAGGTAAATATTATTCAACATGATTAGTTGGGTAAATAAGTACTGGGGTTTATCATTCAATTGGCTTGCGTTCATGATTTGAATTTCTACTAAGCTTTGGAGTGTGCGTGTTTCACAGGTGATACAGCGATTATTGAATTTAAGGAGATATGCATAGACCACGTAAATCGGTTCTCAACCAAAACACCTATTTGGATTGATCAGTTGATGGTATTTGTGTGCCTCCTTTACATCAGTCTACCTTTTTCTACATCGTCTAAATTTGGGGTTTGGGAAGTTTTAACGCAATACGAGCGCTAAAGGACTTGATAAATTATGGATGTGTTTATTGTGGGGGTGTATTGAGGTTCAATAAAAAAACGCTGCAAATTCTTTCACTGGGGTTTATTATTCAATTGGCTTGCGTTCATAATTTTAATTTTTACTAAGCTTTGGAGTTTGCGCGTTTCACAGGATAGAGCGATTATTGAATTTCAGGAGGCACACAAATATGATCAACTGATCAATCCAAATAGGTATTTTGGTTGAGAACAGATTTACGTGCTCCATGCATATCTCCTGAAATTCAATAATCGCTCTATCACCTGTGAAACGCGCTCACTCCAAAGCTTAGTAGAAATTCAAATTATGAACGCAAGCCAATTGAATAATAAACCCCAGTGAAAGAATTTGCAGCGTTTTTTCATGTACATCGAATTTCGTGTGTCGCTCCAATGAGACCTATGGCAAAACTGTGTTCCACGCTATTCCATCATTGCTAGCAAATTTCATGTGATAATTTCGGAGGTTCGTTATTGAAAATAAAGGAAAAATTCGCCTCCCTTTACTGGACGTCGAATGGGACGTGTGCGGTGGCAGCTTCAAGTTCAACGAAAGGCCGCAACTCCCCACGAAACGGGAGCGAGTGACTCAGCCGGCGTGCGACTTCAATTACGCGGCGTCGACTCTTCAATTTCCGGAGGACGAAAACGTGTAGAGGGGACGAGAAAAGGTCCAGTCGATCGTGAATTAGGTAGAGAGAGTAAGAAGTAGGGAGAAAGTGCTTGAGAGAGAGAAAGAGGAGGCTCTCTAGCCGTATATATATTTAGAGAGAGAAAGAAGGAAAATATTATATTGAGAGAGGTGGTCTGAAGGGTGTGAGCGTGAATTAGGTTCACAGTGAGAAGAGTGAGGGTCGTATTTTGTCCAGCTGAACCTTAATTAAGTGGGAGAAAATGGTTTTATATATATATATCAAGTGGGGGGGGGGGGGGGTGTTGTCCAGTCGATCGTGTTGTATTTAGAAGGGGTTCATAAATCAAACTGCCGAACTGCCGGGGAAAATGAAGTCGAGAAAACGCGACAACGGTCCCCCCGGAGTCCCCACCCTCAGCCGATGGTCATCGGGAAAGATTCCTCTCGGAGCTGAAATTAGGTTCCTGTCAGAGACAAAACGAAAACGATTTTCCCACTCAATTTATTGCTCTTTGATTTCAAGTCTGTCGAAGTTCCAGATTGTAGGTCGCTTTCGAAGACAGACTGATTACCAACGAACAACTTCACCAGTTCGTATCTCTTTCATGGAAATTATGGAACGTAGATGGCTGGAAGTTCCACAAAATGATATATTGGAAAATATTGCATCCATTACAGCATATGTGGCGACATCCGGCCATCTGAAAGATTTGGTTTTGAAAAACCCATTTAAAATGTAAAAAATATATATTATATGGGTCATTTCAAAATTTCGGTCACATTTAAGTATCGACTTTTCCAAAAAAAAGCAAATTTTGAAACTTGACCAATTTTCTTGTTTTTAATCAATCACTGCTGTTCTCACGGCATATTACCCAAGTGAGCACACGTAATCTTGAACCGTACTGCTGATACGCTATTTTAAAAAAAAAAATTGTCTAGGGAGTGTGGTACATACTACTATTTTTTCCCCTCTTGAGCCTAAAACCTCCATGGGAATCGCCGCTCAAGTCTTTCAATTTAGGTGAGTGGAATAGCCCAAATAGCTTAATTTTAGCTGCTGTGAATACTAAGGTTTCCTTGCCAAAATCTCACTTGCTACAAGCAGATCTCACTCCCTACAATTTAAGGGGCTATTGGCTTGATATTTTAGGGAGTGAGAGAATAGGGAGTGAGGTTATAGCCTTCATCGCCTTTACAAATCAATTGAAATAGGTTGAACCAAAATGTTGTCAACGCAACTTCCAACAATTACACTAATTGTCAACAAGTGCGATCAAGTTTCACTTGTCACAGTCAGAATATTATTGGAGTAGGGAGTGAGAGTAAAAATCCACACAGCTGCCTCCAGGGATGGTTTTCCTGATAGAACTGACTGGCAAAATCCAACCACCAGCGTTGGGACCATCTAGAATCAAGAGAAGCCAACAAAACAGAAGCAACTTCATAAACACCCTTCCCTGTCAGTTGGGGGCTACTTTTCATAATATTGTAGAGAGTGAGGAAAAACCTGTGACACTGAAACAATGGGCTGATAAGGCTACTTGATTCGATCTATTCTTTTCCTGAGGCGGATATCCATTGTGGATAGTATGTTCTTTCATTGTGTAAGTGGATATAACAACCTCAATAAATATTTCGCTGAGTAGTGACGATGGAAGTTGTGTACCTCTGGTTAGTGACAGCTGTAGGGAGTGAGAAATACAGACTTTGGAATTTTCCCTGGGTTCTGTAGGCACAGCTTAAACATACTTTTCCATAGGAGACAATTTTTAAAAAATTAAAAAACTGTATTTAGTTGAGATTAGACGGGAATACTGATCAGTGACATAAATGTGACCGACATTTCGAAATGACCCATATAGAAAATACACTCTTTACTCATACTTATGGAATCAAGACAATGATGATCATCAAAGAGTGAGGTGGCAATCATTACTGAGTGGCGGAGCAACAAAATATTGTTCTACACCAGACGATTCTAGACCATTCCTTCATTTTGCCTGTACATGCACCAGTTTGTGCGGCTTAAAACATTTGCAAAAAGATTGATTTATGCAATAGTAAATGATTTGTACTTGAAAGCGTTTCAGACCCCTTATCCAGATAAATTTGGTTTGGACACCAACTGAATTCAGGAGATGAACATAACGAACAATTTGGCTCTCGATGTAGTTCAGTCTAAACGTGGGGCTTACCTTCTTCATTTTCGACAATACCGATTTGGAGTCTGAAATTATGCTGACTTGGGGGCGGTAATAGATGTTGGAGTCCATGACATACTTCAAAGCCAGCTTGATGGCACACGCTTCTGCCGAATAGATGGAATCCTTGACCCATAGACGGTATTGTTTCTTCCACCCAAGTGGAGTTGATCAAAATTCAAGAAAACTCCTAAAATCTAAATTTGAAGTCGTGGAGTTGTGCTATGCTTGAAAAATTATCTCGAAGAAGGCTATTTTCCGCAGCTTAGGAAAATTTGCAAAAAGATCGATTTGTGCGTCTGCCAGTACTTATAAATGCGAACAGTTCTTTTCATTGATGAAACTTAATCAATCAACATATAATACCATGCTTAGTCTCAGTATCAGTGGAATTAATTCAAACATCGATGAATTCGTTTCCCAAATTATACCTCAACCGTCTCATTGATTTCGGTGTCGCTATAGAAATTTTAAGAAATTTTTTTTCGGATTAACCTTGACCGAATTGTGCATATCATCTGGTCGACCGTCTACCCGACCGTTGACAACCGATTGTCATTACTCGAGGATGAGGTTTTTCAAATGGTGCACAGCAACCCCAGTGGTCTCGTTCCATTGAGGTAACTAATTTCTATCTGGGTGATTCTCATTTAACGGGACAATCGCTGTCCTTCGTTGATAAATAATTTTCTGTTCAACCTTTCCCAAAAATTATTTTTGCAATCATTATGTGGTAACCAGGCCTACTTATGGCTGTCATGAAGTTCGGTTACTCTTCATTGTACATTCCGGTAATTGATCGAAATGTACCTACCTCTAATCTCATTGTCATGGTCTGTCCGTGAGTCAGAATTTGAACTTAATCCGAAATTTTATCCGCTCAAAGTACGTTTAACCGGAAATATTTTAACTAGTATTTTTTTAGAATTAGTTACTGGATGCAGTGCGCTTACAAGAGTGACTTTTAGATAGTCTGTACGAATCAAGTGCTCAAAGTTTGTCCCAAACCTTCTGTCTCATTGTCATGGGTTTGAAGGAAATCATCGTAGCTCTTTCAAATGAGGGCATTTTTTGGCAATTCAAAGTTTTTTCATCGTTGGTAACCCTGCCCTTTGAGGAAACACCATGCTTCCGCCATTTCTATACAGTTGGGGCTCAAAAATGAAGTAAGCCGTTTGTAAAACAGGTTTGTGTCATACTTCTCATTGTTATGGGTTTTCAAATCACTTAATCAATCTTATTGATTCGTTTAGCATTCATTTTGGGATAGGGATGTAAAAGCTCTATTCAATCCATGTTTCAATTTATATAAGTGTTCATTAACTCCTAATCGCAGAAGGTTAATGTTGATTTCTCATTGTGGTGGCGATTTTAAACTTCATTGTTGTGACTACACAAAAGCTGTCATGACTGAAACAATTTTAACATGGAACATGTTTTTAGCCGGGCCTATCTATAAAAGCGTTATACAGAAAACGTTATACAGAAAGTGTCACTTGAGTTGGTGAGGTATGGATTGACCATTTTTCTTATTTGAAATTGTCGGAGCTCTTCAAAAAATGCTTTCCTTTATTGTTGAGATCGCTTTATTTTGGACGTTTCGCCCAGACAACGTGGGCTTCTTCAGCATGTATTTTCTTACAAGAGTTTTTGTCATTCATTCGGATTCATTAATCGTCGAAGTATATCTTTTATTGCATGCTGCCAGCTTCCTTTGTACATCCTATTGAAATAAATTTATTCCGTTCAGTTTTGGACGGACCGTTCTCCCTTCCGTTGGACGATGCAGACGGCCTGCCGTCGAAAATATGAATTAACAAGATGACTCGATTGTCATTACTCGAAAAGGAGGTTTTTCAAATGGTGCATGTAGCAACCCCAGTGGTCTCGTTCCATTGAGGTAACTGATTCTATCTAAAACCAAAACCAACCTCTTATGATGAAAAATGCGGTATCTACTGCTCAACGTCTACCTCTGGAATAACTCATCGCTGTGGCTGGTGTAGCGCACCGTTCAGCATGAAAATTAGGGTAGTTGCGGGCCCCATTGGCCTCTGAAGCCCACTCCACCCATTGGGGAAAAATGGGGGACTCAGATCACTGTGGTAGTTCTTCACCATCCACTGAATCATGCAGTTCAACAGGAAACTCAGGAGATGGTCTGGGTTCTGGAGCAGTTGGAGTTGCTCGATCGTACCACAACAGCTGTCGCCAAAATCCAGGTCAGCAGAAGTGCGGGCAACCTCATTTGAGGGTATTCGCTGAAAAACAGTCCAATAATGTCACATCAATTTCAACAGAATCGTGCCAATATTCTATCTGATGTAGACAGACCCGCAATACATGTCGACTTACCTTCTGAAGGCTTTGATGTCTCTGGGAACACGTTTCGCGGTATATCTATTCTGCCCACATTTTATAAGAGTATTTGAAACATTTTATTGATCTGAACTTGCGTTGTATTCTATCGATTATAATTATCGTTTCAGCAACGTACTTGAACTCTCAATATGTGCGTAGCTGTAATTGGGCTCACCGTTATACTTGAAATAAATTTACAGTAATTGTTCAGGTTTATATTGAACAGTAATTGTATTCAACTGTTCGTGTAAGATGTAATAATAATTTCATTACATTCATCATTATTACATTGACCCATAAATCTTGTCATTCGTGGCTGCGGGAGATAAAATAGAAAGAACGCGAGGGGTTGACCAGGAAGCAAATTCGGGAACGAATCTGCTTCAGGACGTGCCGCAACCGTGAAAATAGAATAACAAAGACTCGTACAGGAAGTTCAGCTGTGAAGAGATATCGGTATACGAAAAAGGAAAACACCCAATAGCAGACCGTTGTGGTATCGCCAGTTTTCCTCATCCCCAAAAAATATTGTTTTTGGCTTTTAAAAACTCAGGCTGCAATAAACTTTGCTTGAACTATAAAGTTAGTGCACATGCCAAAATCAACAGCTTCACAGTCAAAAATCAAAATTTCAACTCGATTTTTCCGTTTTTCTCTTTTTCGTAGATTTGGATTCCGTACCTGTACTTCCATCACAAATGTACCTACTAAATTTTGATCGAATTTGATGAAACTTTGTAGGTGGTAATTATGATGAAAATTATTTTTAGCACCACAAAAACGAGTTTTTGGAAATTCTGAAACGCAACTGTTTATTTTAACCATAACTACTCAACTCAACAACTTGCATAAATCATAACTGTTCAAAAATGAATAAAATAAGTAATGGAGATCCCTACATTTACTCCCCCTCCAGGAACTACTCCGGTCAAAAATAATGTGTCTTCGTAAGGCCATGGTTTGAAAATCTGACTCTTTTTTTCTTCCCGGAGGACGTTCCGCAAGTCGTTGATAATTTTGTGCTCGATGTCGGTGGTGGTGTTGATTCGAAATCGTCATGCTGTAAGTGGTATGCTGGTTTTAGTCTGTCGATCGAAACATTGTTTTCTTTGTTCTTCATTTCCAGAGTAAAATATTTTTCTTCTTTCTTCAAAACTTTAAATGGTCCTTCATAGGTTGGTTCGAGTGGTTTTCGGACTCTATCAAGCCTTACAAAGACATTTGAACAGTTTTTCAGATCTTTGTGAACAAAAACAGATTTTTTGGATTTATGTTGAACTGGTACAGGTTTTAAGAGGCTCATTGATTTCTGGAGCTGGTGTACAAATGTTTCAGGATCAGTGTGAGTGTGACTTTTCGTGAAAAATTCGCCAGGAAGTCTGATAATAAAAGTTAACTCCCTGGATGGTCATCAGCCATACTCATTTGTATTAATGTTGATAGAATTTAATTTTGCTTCTGAACGTCGAAAGTAACCAGATTTTGTAGGTGGTAATTATAATGAAAATTATTTTTAGCACCACAAAAACGAGTTTTTGGAAATTCTGAAACGCAACTGTTTATTTTAACCATAACTACTCAACTCAACAACTTGCATAAATCATAACTGTTCAAAAATAAATAAAATAAGTAATGGAGATCCCTACAACTTCAGGTATCGTGCAGGTTAGCTCTTGAACGGTACTTTTCCTGTACCTCGGATCAGTGGATAAACTGAATAATAAGTTGGATTTGATCGTGAAAGGTTTTGACTCCCTTCGGTCGGATTTTAAATCGGTGGAAAATTCCATGAATTTCTTTAATGATAAATTTGAAGATTTCTCTGAGACTCTAGAGACTATCAGGAATAACATGAAAGAAATGAAAGATAGTAACGCCGTGCTTAAGAGGGAAAATCTCCAGTTAAGGAAGGAGCTCGATGCCATGAAAGTGAAAGTTAATGAAATTGATCAAACACTCTTGTCATCCACTGTTGAAATAAGAGGCATTCCTGAATCATTAAATGAAAACTCTGTCGAGGTAGTTAAGGCCCTTGCTGAAAAAATCGATACAGGGTTTACAGAGCAAGACATCGTTTCTGTCCATCGTGTGAGAATTTCCACTAAGCAGAAGAGAGCCAGTCGATTTGCGGACTCTGGGTTGATAATTGTGAAATTACGCCATCAGGAATTGAAGAAGACTCTGATAAGGCAAATGAGGAAGTTCAAAGAATTTACGGCTCACGATCTGAGTCCAACTCTACCTAAAACAAAGATTTTTGTGAACGAGAAATTGACAGCTGAGAATAATCGTCTTTTTTGGTTCGTGAGAAGATTTGCGAGGGAATACAACTTCAGGTTTTCATGGGTCTCGGATGGTAAACTCTTTGTGAAGAAGGATGACTTGGAATCTTCTCGTGCTATAAGAATCAACGACTTGGACCAGTTGATGGAAATGGATAAGCAAAATCTTTTGAATACTGAAATCAATGTTATAGCTCAACAATAGTATCATATTTCTAACTGTTTAGGTTATTAGGCCTTTGTTTTTCAATCAATGCCATGGGTGATATTATAGAGGAAATTCTAGATTCATTTAATGCTGTGACTACTGTAAATTGCTTCACTTTAGAGGATGTTGAATTTAAACTTCAACACTCCAACGGGTTAACTATCTTAAATCAGAATATTCGCAGCTTAAAAAGAAATTTTGATTTGTTTTTAGTTTTCCTGCAGTCTGTAACTTTTGATATTCACATAATCATATTAAGCGAAACATGGAATGCTGATTGCCTAAATTTTTTTCTGCCAGGATACAACAGTTTTATTAGTTCGTCTCATATAAATAAAGCTGAGGGCGTTTCAGTTTATGTCAGACAGGATTTACGGGTGACCTCGTTTGTTCCCGATATAGTTGATGATTGTAACTCAGTGTTCCTTACTTTGAGCTATGGGAATTACTCTAATATAGGTGTTACGGCTTTATACGTCTCACATGACAGGAATCAGCTAGGTTTCTTAGGTAATCTTGAGAATCATTTGAAAAATACATCCACTTGTAAGTTTCATGTTTTAGCAGGAGATCTAAATATAGATATCAAAAAAAATTCACATTATTCACTAGTATATTTGAATTCTTTAGCGCAATTTGGGTTTATCAGTGCCATAAATGATTTCACAAGAGTAGTAAAAAATTCAAGGTCATGCTTGGATCACATCTTTTTCAAGGGATTTTCAGCTGACCTTTGCCGTGGGGTTGTTTATCAGAGCGATTTTTCGGATCATTTTACAACTCTGGTAAGTTTTGAACCATTGAGTAATATTACTTCTAGCCCTCCGATAAAGGATAAAAACAAAAACATTACAGAAATTAACTTTGAAATGTTAGACAATTTATTACAAGAAGAAACCTGGAAAGAAGTATATGACCAGGCTGAAGTTGACTCGGCTTGTGATAATTTTTGTGTCATTCTAAAAAATCATATTAACTCTTGTTCCCGTATTAAAAGTATTAGTGGTAGATCTAAAAAGTTGAAGGAATGGAAC
>JAVIWC010000349.1:0-17968 GCA_031894815.1 Creontiades dilutus
GGCTAGTTAGTAAATCAAAGCGTATTCTACGCTAAAAACATCACACAAAATTATTTGGCAACAAAATAAGAATATTCAGATATCATGCCGATACCTTTGGTGAATTCTGGCTTCTTCATTTGGTATGTTTTATCATACAGAAATGATTGACTCGAATTATTATACTAAACATGAAAGCTGAAGGACTCCTGAAAGAACAAGTGTGCTTGTTAGTTATTTCAAGTCAGAATTACAAGTTTTCGTAAAAAAGAACTTCCATTACGCCAACGTTTTGATTCATGTATAAAGATTCTTCAAGGTCCACATCAGAGGCAAAGGACAAAACAAAACTTTAAAGAACTATGGTACAACAAGGCTTCACAGCCAGTACTATTAAGTACTGAAATTACATTATTTGATTAACTGGTAAATTGATTTTAAATATGCTTTGTGATGGTGTGAGATATATAAACAACGTAATGGTATAATATATCATTACCATATTATGGTAACAGTTTACGAAATTGTCAGGGACCTTAACAGTGGAGGTGAACTACTATTTCGAGTCTTCACCTCATGAAACAATCAAGTCGATGTGACAGCAATTGATTTGTAAAACTGAACTTAATGAGCAATATAGGTTAAGTGTACTCACTTATTGTATGTTATAATAATAAGATAGCTGGACTTTATGGACTTTACAGCTTAGAAGGTATTCCATCCTCTTATGGAGTTTTGTTTTCTCATTTGTCTGTGACGTGTCCCTGAAGAGTCTTTATAAATATAATCAAAAGTTGGTGTACAAGAAGTTTTTAACGTCCACCTGTACTAAGGTAGCTACCAATTATGTAAAATGTTAGTTCATCGGTATTTCATTAGGTATAATATTTAGACATATCTTACACCACTACGAATACTATCAACTTTAATGCGTACATTAAAAATCATTGCTACATCTAATCCAGCTACAATTACACAATAAAATTAGTTCCTTCAAGTTCTTTCAAGGTTCTTGACTACAAAGCCTCCACACTTTTTGCTACACTTTGTACCATATTTCTATGGGGCTTTGTTTTGTTCTTTGTCAGTAATGTAGCTCTGAAGAAGCTGTAAAAATATAGCAAAATGTTGGAGTAGAAGAAGAGTTTAACCATCCAACTACACTTACTGTATATTCCCAATAATAATTTTGATCGTTGTAACGTTATAAGCTGAGAGTTAGCTTCCCAAGTCCATAACGCACATTTCTCTTCGACTTCCGAGAATTCTAAGTGCTCTTTCCATAACAACTCGAGCCAACTCACTAGGCCCACAACAGTTCGAGCTTAAACTAACCATAACGACCTGCCCTAAGTTCATGGTAAACGGCTCCCCTTCCGTCGGGCCGTTTCGAGAAGGGGGTTTCCAGACCCCAAAACGCCTAATATGGTAGGAAACGGAGACCTTTTAAACCCCTTCTTCCTACCCCTCCGCCACTTTTCCGCCATTCTGCGGCTTTTCTGCAGGACAAATGCAGTTTCCGGGAGGCCGAGTTTCAGCTTCGGACCGCAAAAGGGTGGATTTATAGAGCGGCCTCCACAGTCCGCTGGTCTTCCACCCTTCCCCTTTCCTTCACAGAAAACAACCCTTCGTTTTGAAACGGAAAGTGTTCGCAAAAACAAACTTGTTTCAAAGCCGCTGCCAGCCCGTGCTCTCAGAGACCCCCAGCGCAAGACTAATCGCCCTATCTCACCCTCCGCCTCGGGAGTAGTTTTTTGAGCGATAGCCTCTTACGGGACCCATCCCCTAATTTGTGTTGAGAGTTATCCGCCGTTTTTTTTTTTTTTTTTTTTTCATTTTCTCCCCGGCTTTCCACCCATGTTTTATTCATATTAAACAAAGCTGTTTGTTTTCGGGTCGTTCATCAATTAGAAACGAAGGACGAGTAGAGAAGGAAAAAAAAAATGTTTGAACGCATAAATTTGAAGTCAGTTCTAGAGAGCATTAGCATTACTAATGCAGTTAGCTTTTTGTCTGCCGTGCCCTCACAGCACTCCACTTCAAAGTTTCTGCTAAGACCTACTGCATATCGTTTAACTAATTTCCCAGTAATAGTTGCACACCTATATACCAAAAAGATAACAAAAACCTGCCACAGTCTAGGAATAGGTTCTACAACTCATTTCTAACTAACAGTGCCTGTTAGAAATTTTATTTTTACAGTATTCGTTCTGGAGTTATTTCAATTTTAAGATTTTTTTCGTGTGTTCGATCTTAATTCACGGAAACGTCCATAACTTGCATACGCAATTGAGACAATTCAATTTTGTTTACACCGTTGGATAGAACGTTCTTCCTATCCGCCGTACGCACGATTTCTCCCAAACGGCTGGAGCAAAAAATCTGAAATTTTCAGGGGAAAATCCATGTTGGACCGAAAACGCCCCAATTCTTGAGCCAGCTCTCTCACTTAATTTAAAGTGCCCTTTAACGGTTGTCAAAGTTTTGTAAAATCCCTAAAAACCTCAAAAAAAGTCGAAGCGGCCTAAATTTGGACTCTTTTTGAAGAAATTTCCATGGGGAATCGAATGAGCCCCTCCCCAGGTCCGTAGCTCAAACCATTCGCGATGTATGCTGCCAACACTTGCGTTTTTTGGTTTATTATTGTTTTTGTTTTGAAAACAGTAATCTAGTGATGGAGTGAATGTAGACTATGGAGTGAACTTCTAAAAGGATTTGTATCCGATACACGGGTTGAAGCATTCTGATGTGCACGAAACGCTGCAAATTCTTTAACTGGGGTTTATTATTCAATTTTCTCCATTTGGCTTGCATTCATGATTTCAATTTCTACTAAGCTTTGGAGTGTGCGTGTTTCACATGTGATAGAGCGATTATTGAATTTCAGGAGGCACACAAATATGATCAACTGAACAATCCAAATAGGTATTTTGGTTGAGAACCGATTTACGTGCTCTATGCATATCTCCTGAAATCCAATAATCGCTCTCTATCCCCTGTGAAACACGCACACTCCAAAGCTTAGTAGAAATTCAAATCATGACGCAAGCCAATTGAATAATAAACCTCAGTGAATTTGCAGCGTTTTTCAATAGGAATTGAAATCTTTATATTGGGTGATACTGCAGAGAAAAATTGGATAGGTTCCAATTGTGGGAGTGAACTTATCACGAAGACTTCCATGCCCAGAACGACATGCTAACAACGTTAAATTCTTAAGAAGCCGTTGAACTCAAAATGACAGCAGGTGTATTGATGGTGAAAACAATATTATCCATTTGCACTTGAAAACCTTGCTGACCAGCAAAACTACCCACTTCCTGTCATCCCTAACCAGTCTGAAGGATGTCTGCCTTACCTGTTACTGTCATGATACCTCATAAGCTATTGAAATTAGTACTAAATAACTTTTAAGCTAAGGTGGATATATTATTTAAGAACAGTTACACTCATCGATGTCTTCCGACACTGTCACTAATCGTTCAATACTCGTTGACAACTTTTAATAATAAACGATCTTCAACGGAACTATTTCACCATAACTTCTCATAAACACGATTTTGTTTAGTTGGTTGAAAACAGTAGTTTATAACTATTTATTGAATACAGTTAACTGAACGTGACCCTTACATACACAACACGCTCACATCCTCAAAACCCAGTTAGTGCGTTCCCAAATAAAATAATCCAGTATTACTGAATACTAGAGAAACATGTTCGATAGAACGCTTTCACGATAAGTGCACACAAATACGCTCTTCTCAGTTTGTTATTGCTTTATTGAACACAATTTACTGACTGTGGCACTTACAAACATAAAACGTTCACATCCTCTAAAGCCAGTTAGAGCGTTCCCAAATAAAATGTTCCATAAATCTTTGGTTTCAGTTCATTTCCATCGTGTCGAAACCACATGTGCAGAAGAGCGTAGATGTTTGAGTGCCGGTGGAATTAAGACAAGGATTTATCGATGGCAAACACGTCAGCGATCCTCCCGTCTGTACTGCTTTGTTCTTTCCGCAATTGCCGCATTTGTCTTGGACGGTGGCAAAGGCGTTCTGGAACGCTCCGAACGTGTTGGTGAGGTTCGAACACGGAAAGTCAGGCCGTCTGCCGGCTAATGAAGAATGAGTCCATTCCTGTCCAATCACAGGGAACTTCAACTGTCCAAGTTGACATTGGGTTTTCACAGCTATGTACAGCGTACCGTCCGGCATGAGAGTACTCACGAGATTTTTCCAGTCATAATTTCCGTGAACCTGTTATCATTATTTGGGAAAAAATCAAAGCTTAGAGTCAACAAAGCAGAAAATATCCAGAAACAATATTTCGAATTTTAGTCACTTTCGGACAGTTCTTAACAAAAGTATTAGTCGAGTTGGTGGGGTATAACGTGAACATTTTTCTATTCGAATAAAGTTGTTGGAGCTCTTCAGTTTTTATACATATTTATTGTGAACTTTTCGCCCATACAACGTGTGCTTCTTCAGCACTAGGATTTTCTTAATTTTTATATTTTTATATAAACAGCAGTCTTTCTGGTGTTGAATATTCTGATGTATCTGCATCATCGTCGGCGTGGTCATCCAAGTTATTTATATGTGCTGTCTCAGTCGTTAATTTTGTGTGTTTTATATTAATATTGCAGCTAGGCATCTTTCATTGAAGTACCTTGGCAACACCCAAGTTCTGTGTGACACGATATCCCAAGGTGTTGCCACTGTCACCATTGTTGGACTGCACGAATTATGTGATGAGATTGATGATAGACCTGACAGCTGCCTTACGCTGAAAAATTTGTTCATTCTTCCCGTTCATCACGTTCATTCTTACTTGTTGAAGTTACGTTTCACTCGCTAATTTGTTGTTATTGCTTTCCCAGCATTAAATCACGTATTTCTGTCATCCACCAAATTGAAATGTAAAACCTCCAATTTAAAATGTGGTGACAATGACAACGCTCCGGGTTATTGTGTCACACAGGCCGTGGTTTGTTTGGGGCTCACTAAGGATTTGTCTTGCTGTTAACTTGATTTCCTAAAACCACCTCTAATTTGAAATGTAAAACCTCCAATTTGACGTGAAAATGCTATATATTCCAAATATATACCAAATATTCGTATATATACGAAAATTTTGAAGGATGAAAAAAGGAAACAAGCAAAAAAACTAATTTACAGATGAATACAAAGCATGTTCACGTCAAATTGGAATGTATTCGTGGTATGTTACTTACAATAAGTTGAGAAAGTTCAATTTGTGGTTTCTCCAACGATACTAAAAAGCTCACCTCAATACATCAAACCTTTACAAAATGGAGGTAAGTTATTCTGTGTCCTCCCATCGGAAAGTTACCAATTTCCCAATTTATTTTAAAATCCCTGTGTATTATCAAACTATATAAAGACGAAATTATCAGAGTATACCCGCTTTTCAGGGGGTGGTAATGCTGGGCGGGTAAAATTCTCCCCCCCGACACCGCCGGTGAAGGAGAGCCCGCTAATGCGGAGCGTCTTCCAGGGCGATCGCTCCTCTCTTCGGGGACTTGGAATATACGATTTTTTGACTTTGCGAATGTTTTTATACTCTCTCATTGTTTTATTAGCAGGGCCTTTAAACTAGTATTGAATAAAATGCGTATTACAGGTACTCCTTAATTATTCACTTCAGTTTTTCAATGATTGCCCTTGCTCACCTTGTAGTTTCTTAGGATACTTCTTTTTATAGCGTGCGCCTCTTCGTTTTCCGAGTTTTTATAACAGTCAACCTCTTGAGCTTGAAGCCACATACCATTTTCGTCCGGTCTTATCTCGTATGACCCTCTTCCCTCCACGATTCCGATTTCATTCAAATTTATGTACATCTAGAAACACATTTATGACCAGTAAAATGAAAGATCCAATCGTACTTATTTTAAATCTTATGATTTTTTCGTCAATGTTCATTCACATACAATCAGAACATTAGGATGCACGGAAACTCTTGTTTCTAGTATGGAGTCCCCTTCGTCTTCTTTTTGAGATTCTTCAAATTTTTGAGAACTGAGGTTCCCTCTTTTCAACAAGGCGATCTTGGAAGTTAAGAATGATCCTCTGCAATTCCCTAAAAGAATCAGGTATTGGAAATAAATGAGAAAGATCGTAGAACGAGTATAATACGACTTAATAACGGTATAATGATTTGATTCTGAACTATTTTATGATTGACTTATTGACATTTACTCGGGTTTGTAATAAAAACGCTGCAAATTCTTTCACTGGGGTTTATTATTCGATTGGCTTGCGTTCATGATTTGAATTTATACTAAGCTTTGGAGTGTGCGTGTTTCACAGGGGATAGAGCGATCATCCATCCAAATAGGTATTTTGGTTGAGAACAGATTTACGTGGTCTATGCATATCTCCTGAAATTCAATAATCGCTCTATATAACCTGTGAAACACGCACACTCCAAAGCTTAGTAGAAATTCAAATCATGAACACAAGCCAATTGGATAATAAACCCCAGTGAAAGAATTTACTGATTAGGATTAATTACTGATATCAACACAAAAACAATAATAAACCAAATTACCGCAAATGTTTTCACCATAAAGCGGGCCATACATCGGGAATTGTTGGACCTACGGACCTGGGAAGGGGCTCATTCGATTCCCCGTGGAGTGTTCTTCAAAAACAGTACAAATTTAGGCCGCCTTGATTTTTTTTTGAGGGTTTTAGGGATTTTACAAAACTTTGACAACCCTTAAAGGGCACTTTAAATTAAGTGAGAGAGCTGGCTCAAGAATGGATTTTTCCTGATAATTTCAGCTTTTTTGCTTCAGCCATTTGGGAGAAATCGTGCGTACGGCGTACGGACGGAAAAATGTTTATTGCAGATTCGGATTCTACACCCTTTGAAACGTAAACCATGACATTTTCAGGGGGGGGGGGTTAGCATTTTTTTTCCAAGAGGGATTACAATGGTTTAATATTGAATAATAAACCAAAAGGTTCCCTGGGCTTTTAGAAATCGAAAACTACATTTTTATTGAAATTGCATCATTTAAATTCCATACCTCAAGTACCAACCTGCTTACATTATCACTGAGAGAAATGCATGTCGCACATATTCGTAAGCATCTTTCTATCTCATCGGCTACTTCTCGATCAATAGACCTAGGATAGTATATAATTGCTTATTTCGGAATTGGGTTTCATTGCTAAAGGAATGAAATCAGATTGGAAAATTATTGGGAGAAGATTGATTGGGACTTTTTAATGATTATTTGTCAAAGTCTATGTGGCTGCAATATCAGCTATTATTAACACATTCGATTACGTTATCATTTATTAACATTTTGGTATCAATCAAAGAAATGTGTAATTGGAGCGAGCAAAGGCATTGAGTTAGCATTTTGAAGAATATTTCTGTGGCTGACCAACTTTGCTTAGTTAAAGCAATCTCTACTCATTGCAACTGGTATATCTTTCTATACCTTGGCGCAAGACGATAGTAGTGTGTCGTTCCACATTTTAAAAAAGTCTGCCAAGTGGGTGTGGCACATAGCTTCCTCGTATCCATAACATGACTGTATAGATCATTGAAAATTATTATTGACTGTTATCAATTAAGAACTCCCGGAGTTGTCGTGTAACAAGGATTTCACGTTTGCGCACGCGCAGAGGCTATTATTGATCCGGGGGTCATGAAACTCATAGGGGACCATCTACTCATCAAACCGAACAATCCCTGGAAATATCATCGAAATTGGTCAAGAACTCCCGGAGTTATGCGCGTAACAAAGATTTCACGTTTGCGCATGCGCAGAAGCTACTATTGATCTGGGGGTCATGAAACGTATAGGGGACCATCTACACCCCGACCCGCACAACCCCTGAAAATTTCATCAAAATCGGACTATAACTTCGTGTAGTTTTGCCCGTAACAAGGATTCGCTGACAGACACACAGACAGACAGACAAACAGACACACACGGTACCAAAATTGTTCAGAAAGGTCTATAACGAAAAATGCGAGTGGAATTTTTGATTTTGGAGACAAAAAAATTTTCACATTCCGAAAGTGAAAACAGTGCTTCCGCTACCTTGGTAGACTCGGAAGCAATTACGAATTCCCACCGACAGGGTAGGTGCAACTCCCAAGGCAAAACCTCTAGCTTCTCACCAGAAGGAACCCCTATCAAATCAATTATATTGCAGCATGTAGAAATATTCAAGAAAACTGACATTTTTATGGTCTCATACAACGAAACAATAATTGATCAACATGTATTGCGTAAAGATGTATGTGTAATTTGCAATTTTTGAAATCTAGAGTTCAATCAAAATTTACGGTAAGTGATTTAAAAGTTCAGAATTTGCGTTCTTAGACACACCTGGGCCTCTGGTGTCATGACTGTTCGCTATAAGATGTTCTAGAGCATTAAGTGTTTGTCTCGGCCCATCCACTTCTGGTCGCGTTTCGAAATCCGAAATTTTTTTTATCTGAATGGTCACCATCATTTACTGATGTCTGTCTGCTATGTCAATGTCTTAGATCCTTGCTTGCATTTGAACTCGTGATGTGTTTTTTGACAGATGTATGGTGTACCCCTTGTAATGTATTTATGTGATTGTGTGGGATATGTTTGGGGCAATGTAGCGAGTAGTGGTTAAGGATATTTGTAATCAAGTTTCGCCGCTATGTAGGATCCTTATCAATGAAGATATGAGAAAATTACTGAAGACAGCTCGTTGCAATCAAATCGGAAGCTTAGTTTTCTACCAGCCAGTACTCTAATTTTCTACTTTTTAAGTACACATTGGTATACATTTATTAATATATCTTTTCTAATCCGACAAACACGAGTTCATTCTATCCAACAATATCAAAGAGGTATAATGGAATTTTAATTTAGGTAGTAAAATATTTTTACGAAATCAAATATTTTTGACGCAATGGAGGAAAATTGTTTTCCAGAAGTTGGATCCATGAAGTAAACCTTTTTCCAGTAAAAAATAATTGTAAACATTTGTTGAAGTAAGTTAAGTTAAGTTGTACCTACCACTGAAATTGAATATGTGCAGGATTCTTTACCCAGCCGAGGTTGTTATTCTTTTCCAGATTTAGGATGTTACAGGAAGCTTACAACAATGGCTGGATGTTAACCAAAAACTAGCTAATCATTTTGGGGAATTATAGATGCGCATATTTTTGGTTTATTATTCAATAATGAAATATTGTAATAGCTCTTGAAAAAAAATGTCTACCCTCCCTGAAAATGTCATGGTTTACGTTTCAAAGGGCGTAGAATCCAAATCTGCAATAAAAATTTTCCGTCCGTCCGCCGTCCGCCGTAAGCACGATTTCTCCCAAACAGCTGGAGCAAAAAATCTGAAATTTTCAGGAAAAATCAATATTGGTCCGAAAACGCCACAATTCTTTAGCCAGCACTCTCACTTAATTTAAAGTGCCCTTTGAGGGTTGTCAAAGTTTTGTAAAATCCCTAGAAACCTCAAAAAAAGTCAAGGCGGCCTGAATTTAGACTTTTTTTTAAGAACTTTCCATGAGGAATCGAATGAGCCCTTTTCCAAGTCCGTAGCTCAAACCATTCCCAATCTATGGCCCGATTTATGGTGCCAATATTTGCGTCATTTTGGTTTATGATTGTTTTTGTTTTGATAGCAGTAACCTAGTGATGTAGTAATGTGGCTACTGGAGTGAACTACTAAAAGGCTTTGTAGCCGATAAACGGGTTGAAGCATTCTGATATGCATTAAACGCTGCAAATTCTTTCACTGGGGTTTATTATTCAATGATTCATGATTTGAATTTCTACTAAGCTTTGGAGTGTGCGTGTTTCACAAGTGATAGAGCGATTATTGCATTTCGGGAGGCACACAAATATGATCAACTGATCAATCTAAATAGGTATTTTGGTTGAGAACCGAATTACGTGCTGTATGCATATCACCTGTGAAACACGCACACTCCAAAGCTCAGTATAAATTCAAATCATGAACGCAAGCCAATTGAATAATAAACCCCAGTGAAAGAATTCGCAGAGTTTTTTGGATATTAACGTAATTTTTAATCTTTATGAGATACAAAGCAGTTCTTGCACAAAAGGTCTGTCTGATGGAGATCGTTTGGTATAGGTGTCCATTTCTTGTCCGTTTAGTGTATTTATTTAACCCTCTACAAATTCAATCTACACACAAAATGCGAAAACTGCGTACCAATATGTCTGTTTATTATAATGTGACAACTCAGCGTGATATTTGAATTAAAACTGCATTCCACTAGCCATCCCTCAACGTGCCAACTTATTGAAGATCCCTCCTTCCATCCGACACGACTCGGGGCCTCTCATTCACTTGCAAAACATCGCCGAGGGATCGATCTAACTTGCTAATTCAAGAGCAACTTCAAAAGGTGTATCCCCTATCCTTTCCTTCCACCTTCAAGGACGCTTCTGTTTATTTACAGTCAGGGAATTCCTCGGGCGGTCGTCAAAGCCGTTAACCTTGACAGCCAAGAAGCTCTCGTTCCCATTACGTCGCCTTATTACGCTCGGGGTCCCCGGGATCACTCGACCGCTTTTTCTTTCGAATCCGGTTCGAACGCGATAGCGTCACTCCGGTGGAATGACGGGGGATGAATTACAAATCGTCCAGTCCACGGGTTGAATTAGAGATGAGCGGACGTTAGTGACCGTTTTTACCTTTTAAATGGAGCTCCCTCGGCTGAATTATCGCCGTCGAACGAGTCATCGGAATCAAACGGAATAATACCGTTAATTGTGTTTAATTGGCCGTTATAATGATGGACCATTAGGAGATTAGAATTATCGTCGAATCGACGTAAATGGGGAGACCAATTGGTCTGGACCTATTGGTGGGTTCCTCGTGACTTAACAATGGATTATTTCACCTATCAAACGCAGAATTCCCTGTGATAAGGGTGCGAAATCGGAGCAGTGTCAATCACCTCATCTTCATTTATGATTGTAAAACAACATTCTATGCAGACCACAGGGATATTGGGTTTCAATATAAGTTTTGTACTTCATACTCGGATTCAGCTAAAATTAATCTTTTAGCTCAAAATTACGTTTCACTCAGACGCAAATCAAAAAGCAAGAACGGCTAAAACTGTGCCAAGATCATAGCTTTTGAACTGTACAGAGTGTCGACTAAGTTATTTATGGATCACTCCTTCTAAAACCGATCTATGGACGGAATAAAAATTTTGAATATAACCACGCAGAGGAACGAAGGGTAATACCGTGCACTTAACTTTGGAACCATACAGTTGAGGGACAGAACGTCATACAAATGTTTTTCTTGCACGAATGGCTCTAGAATTTATTCTATTTTCGATATCTGAGCATTTCCCTTACATAAATGGATTTTTAAAGGAAAAACAGCCGTGAATGTTAATTAAGTGCATTTCCCACACTGTGGGGTAATGACGCCCAACCCCGAGAACTGAAGTATGTTCCCCTCTCAACCGTCATTCAACCCAGTTTTTCCAAAGTTAGAAGGTTAAATGTACTTATAACAATAAAAACCATGAAAACAGCCAATAAACTATAGTTAAAATGAACGATGACTTAGAAACACGTAATCTACAGTCTTGTGTGTAGAACTTTTTTGAACTCACATTAATATTTAGCTTTTCATTCTTTACAAAATTATAAAATAGCCTTGCATACATCACATAGGCCGTGATCAGGTCGTCCCATGGAACACATGTAGTGGCTGCTGTGATTGCAGTGCTCGCAATTCCACTTTGGCGAATTATTGTCGGCTTCTTGGCAAATTGTACACACGCTGTCTACAAAAAACGAAGTCAAGAATTCTTCAACATCTTCCTCTGTGTCTCCAACAAGGTCTCCCTCAGAGATATCTTCACAGTCATCACTGTCACTGCTCTCACTTCTGGTTCTCTTGCGCTTCTCTTCCTTTTTTTGAGGTCTTTCAATTTTTTCATGATTTCCACCTGTCTTCTTCTTCTTCCGAATCCCATCTCTGCTGCTAGTTGTGAGTTGATCAAAATCAAGTGGTTATTTGTTGATCTTTTCCATCTTTTTTTGACGTTTCAGAAATGCACGGCATTCCCCCGATACGATGGGCGGCATTACCCCTATGTTTACGTTTTTCGTAATTCATTCATGCTGACTTCATTTACAATCAAAACTTAAATTTGGTTAGTGCTTTAGAAAGATGATGTCATGATCAAAAGTAGAAAAAAGTTGTTTTAAAATGGAAAAATGTGGATTTTTATGTCAAAAAACGTGGTTTTCTGAAAAAAACTTTTGAACAATGATAACTAAAGAACGGCTTGAGATGGAAAAGTGCGGTTGGCGAAGTTTTACTACATTTTTGATCCAAATTAACAGAACAAATTTTTCGTCACTTATACGCTTCCACCCTGAATAAATTACAGTAGTCCGTAGGTAGCAGCTTTTGTTTGCTTTTTTCTTACTTGTTTGTTTTTAGGGGGAACTAACTGTTGACTGTCCGTAAGGAGTAGACACTGATAATGCGAGATAGGATATGAAAGTATGAAACAATCAAACCCGACTTAGAGCTGAATGGTATACGGTGGCGCACTTGGCGGGGTGTCGCGCCAGGAGAAAGTGTTGACCTTTGCGTCGCCCTTCCCTGCACCTCGTCACCTATTGCGGCAGCCGACGCCGATACGTACAATGAAAGTGTGAATAGGATCATTCGTCCCTCCCACGTCATTGACTCCATTTTCTCTCTCTCGAACAACTCCGGCTAGTTTGGGCCCCTTGAAAACGACGGTGCACGATTTCTTCCGCTCCAAGTCGGGAGTGAATCACTTCTAAGAAAGTCTTGGGTTGTCTCATACCGGAGAAAGATGGTTGAGAAATCAACTGGATGATCTCACAAATCTTCTCCGGTTGGCAATGTAGGACGTCTGTAGGATATCGGACAAGACTTCCGACTTTAGACACTTTCCGGACCTGGTTTCCCCGAAACATAGGGTTGTTGGAGTCAATATCCAGCGGAGATCGCCCGTCTGGACACTGCGGGGCAAAGACACCGCCATAGTGGGTACTGAAATAGCGCCTGACTGGATACAGCTCACCTGACCGACGACAGCCCAACTGGGCACTCACCGTTCCAAGTTTTCTGCAACTATGGGTGGGCACAGGTAACAATAGATACA
Organism: Creontiades dilutus; assembly: GCA_031894815.1. Classification (NCBI taxonomy): domain Eukaryota; kingdom Metazoa; phylum Arthropoda; class Insecta; order Hemiptera; family Miridae; genus Creontiades; species Creontiades dilutus. Next base: position 13,162 of record JAVIWC010000349.1, read on the forward strand.
ATACAATGTATTAAGTCGCACTTTACTTCACATGCATGCCGCTGGATAAATTGAAGTGCCTGTTTAGTAGGGAGGGGCGATAGTCGATTGACTATCGATGTTTGGGAATACGGAATAACTCTGCCCGCTTCCCTTGAAATTTAAAGCTTCACTTCACTAGTGGGTAGGTCAAAACCTCAGGAGGGGGATGTCAAAAACCTGGGTTTTAATAAAGATTTAACGAAACTTATAAGAACTTGAGAAGGTAGAGAACTCGAGCGTAAGATAAAAGATGATTACATATTAGCCAATAAATATTGTGCGCACAGAGCACACACGCTCATAGATTGGAAAATGCGTCAATCTACGCGGGCTGGTAAAGAAAGTTAAAGTGGACTGTATAAATTATGAAACCACGGATTATGATACTGAATGATGGATCACTCACCAGACGATGTCTTGTAGTATGTTTCCCCAGGCCTGGGGGAAGTCCTTCCTGTCCTGGAAGAGCCGTTGAAGGAGGAAACCGACCCAACGAACACGCCAATATTCACAATCCGTGATATATTATATGAAATGCGCTTTTATAAAATTACTACGTGGGTAGCCACTCACTACGACTTGAAAAATAGCAAGTAAAGAAGAGGAAATTACTTTAAATAAGTAAATTTTGGATGAATTTAGTAAAGGGTAGCGAGAGCGCATAAAATAGTTCGTGGAATCACGGAGGGGACGAAACGAGTGAGATAGGTGAGACTGTCCGATTGATTCCTTATATGAACCTAGGTAGCAGCACCTCTCGGGTCACTGCATTGATGGCTCAAACAAATATGGTATTTGCTACTACGTATGTCTCATTGCCTTTTTTTTAAATACCGACGGACGTCAGAAAGCTAGAGGGGAGGAGGGCCTTCTCAGGAACCCCCTACGCCCTTTCCTCTCTGTAAAAAGGTTCTGCCTGTATCTCACAGATACTCGCGCCCGACGGAAGGTTCAATTGCTGAAAAAATTAGGCGCGTTCCTCAGCACCACTTGCAGTCACACCTCGATCACTACTGCTGGGGAATGTATCGTGCAGACAGCCCTGACCTGTTCTTAGCCCCGTTGGAAGACATCAAGAACTTCCATGCATAAGGTAAAAGCCTTTTTTTGGTGTATTTATGTCATTCGTAGTGAATTTGACGAAACGGGACGATAGAACGCACACAAAACCAGAAACGGACCGATAGAACGCATACCGAACCAGAAACGGGACAATAGAACGCACACCGAACTGGCACCGATTATACAATATGAGTGAATTCCTACGGGAATGAAACCTATCTCAGTCGATTTTGCATCCAAATTTACTAGGAAGTGACATATTTTTGCAGTACATTTACAGATGCTCTCTTATTGAAAATGATAGACTGAAAGCACTTTTAGCGTTAATCGTGATAGTTAAGTTGCAAAGACGATGTTTATCCAATTTGATACACAATTGTTTGAGCAAAATTGTGCAAATTATTTTTGGTTTAGAAAAATCGGATTTGGTTTTATCATGAGTAGTTAAAGTAGGGACACACTTATTACAAAATTTAAATTATTAACGAATATTTTAATTCATTTTAAAACATTCCGATTTACAGTCTCATTTTTAAACCACACTTAAATGTGATCCCATGATGTTCAATGGGAATCAGTCCGAAATTGAAGGCACATACTCGATTAACCGATGATTTTTGGGCCAGATTTTGAACACTTTGGTCTAGTGGCTTAAAAAAAAAATCACTAGACTACGGACGGTTGGATTTTTTTTCTTTTTGAAAAGTACATACCTTGAAACGTAAAATAGCTCATTTTGGAGAGGGGATGAACATTTTTTCCTTGGTTGATTTCAGGGGATTTCTATTGGGAATAACAATTTAAAATAGATACATCAAGCAGGGAGAAATTAGACTTAAAAAAAAATTTTTTTTTTACCACATGTGATGTTATATAAAATAAAATGTTACGGAGGTGTATTAGTTTGCACGGTGTAATCACGATCAGCAGTAATGAATAAATAAGGATTTACAAGGAGGAACTTTGCTGATAATTATAGGTACGGGTGGAAGGATGACCGAATCCCATTGGTCTTGATTGGAATGGAATGATGGTTTGGGGAATACAACCAATCAAGGGCAGACAAAGTGGAACGGTATTACAGCTAATGAGAAGGGGGTACAGTGATAGGACGTCAATACCGGTGGAGAGGGGGTTACAAACGAAACAGTTTCAACGTAATGAAGGGAAAATTGGGGATGGGGGAAATTGCTAGCTTTAGAATAAAACGGATTAAAGGTGAAATGTATGGCTAGATTTCCTCATTCAGACTAGTCACTTCAGTTGTAAATTTCGAGTTAGGATGGAACATACTTTAGCCTTGACCTAGGGCCGTATAGGTTTGGGTAAAAGGTGGTGAAAACACCAAGGTTTTGGACAAAAATCGCCACGGCTTTGGGGAAAATATTTACGAGCAATAAGACGAGTTTGGGTAAAACAAAAATACATACTTACAGGCGAAAGTAACTCATTGTGTTTACACATTATGATCTATTTGTCCAACTAATCTATACTCTACTAAAAGAATTGATGTGAGATATTTTTTTGTTTTTGACCAGACCAGACCAGCAAACTGGACAGAACACATTCCTGCCTTTACCTGAACCCGTCGCCCTAATCTTACCGAAACTCGTTGTCTGAATAGAGACCTTTTATTCTCCGTTTACCGAAACCCGTGCCTGTGTTGACCTAACTGGCAAAAAATTTCAAGTTTTTCGGGAACGGTAACTAGGAAGACAACCGAGTCAAGAAATATTGCTTAGTCAATGATACTGAACTTAAGGTAATGTAACCTGGTGTAACCTATGCGATATTGTGTTATGATGAGGTGATTATATGAGATAAGAATACATTTCCATTAATGGTTGTAGTGAGTCATCATAAGTGCTATTAAATGCTTCGTGAACCCTTACATACCAGCCTTAATCCAGCTGATGTTGTGTTCTGGACCGAATTGCCCTCCGTCAACGTCTTCAGGTGTATGTACTCGTGAACTATGTGAAAATATATTTCACAAGGACCTCCACAAGGACCTCAAAATCGAAAGAGTCACCGATGTCACTAGAAGATACGCAAGGAACTACGAAAAAAGGCTTCTTGCACATACCAACCCAGAAGCCATCCTGCTTTTCGACAACTCCCAAGTGAACCGACGCCTGAAAAGGACCAAGCCATTGGACCTTGTATGCTGATGTGAAGCTGAAATGTGGTGTATTGTCAATGGAATAACACTCGTATAAATATTGCGGAATTTATGTGAAGTAAATATCTAGATAGTTGACTGTATATTACCTCAGTTGTAACTAGTTGATATATTAACAAATAAACGCTCTATAAAAAATGTATATATATTTGCGTGAATAATTGAAGCCTAGATTTGAAAAATCTAGTGATGATGGAGCCATCATGCCGAAGAAGCCTGAAACTGCTGTGGAACGCCAAATGAATTATAAGATGCGTTAAGCCACCAAAAAAATTAGCTTCTAAACGTACTAGTGAGCTTAAACGTGTCAAAACTACTGCAGAACGAAAAAGTGTATGGAAATTACGCAAGGCTTAGCATTACGCAAAAAATCAGCTTCTAACAAAAACAGTAAAGCTAAACCTGTCAATTTGGTTGCGGATGTAATGATTTGAAAATCGGACTCAATGAAAAATGTGCTTCCGTTCGGGAAGAAGTTATCAGTTTCGAAATGTGATCTGAAGATCTTTTATTCAGAATAAGAAAGCGCAGGTAAAGTATGTTCCATGTTTCTTGAATTTTAGCAGTAGGCTCTTAGCGAAAACCATCCGGGGGTCCAAATGGCTGAATTTTCAAATAGGAACATTGAACTCACCAACCATAGGAATGGGCAAATTCTAGAAACTATCTGTTAAATGGAGAACTTGGCAATGATTAGATTCGTAGAAGACGATTCCTAAATGCAGATTTACTCTCATTCACTCTGAAATCCTCCTTAAAATCATTTAGTCTTACCCAATACTATTCACCAGTTATTTCACCTAGACGGGATTAGCTTCTATACCTTTAGAATTTCCATGAGATTCATACTCCCTTTCACCTGTTCCTATACAAATATACTAGGCTATTTCAAGTTTAAACGAGACTTTTGGACCTACGAGCTTAAAAGTGTTGGAAGAACCTTCTCGCTCTGGGAGGTGTTGGGTTGCTTTGTCAGGACTATAGGAAGCATGTGAGCTAGCCTCCTCGACCCTCTCAGTATCCGTCCTGGGGATGATTGAGCAGGAGGTACCCTCGTCAATCGCGCAACGTATTATGATCAAGTTTCTTCTTACAGAAGGAGTTAACATAGCCGAAATCTTGAGGAGATTAACATCACAGTTCGGGGAAAGGAACATTATACAGAGCTGAAGTGTTTGCATAGCACGAACAGTTTGTGGTCTCGTGAATGTGTTGAAAATGATACCCATGACAGCAGTACCCCAGCACCAGCAGTGCTGCAAACAACATTGTAAGGTTTTCCTTGGAAAACGATAGAAAAATCTCAGGATCCTTTTTGTTTATAAACATCCTTTTATTTCCGTAAAAAGGATCCTATGCCAAAACCAAAAAGGGGAGCTACAAATAAATGGTTTCCATTCTGGAGATTATTAAAATAAGAAACAGGGAAAATAGTCCTTCCCGACATAGGAAAATTAAAGGGTGGGTCTCACCTTGATTTATTTTGAGAATCCTGGTCTAAAAAAAAGTCGGAGGTGATGCCACGGAAAAAAAAAAAAAGCA
>JAVIWC010000350.1:0-17722 GCA_031894815.1 Creontiades dilutus
CGTTTTGGAGCTATTTCACATTAAGATTTTTTGCTGTTTTCGAACTCACGTCACTAAAACGACCGTAACTCCGGCGTTTTCGAAGTATTTGCAAATCTAAGTACGCCGTTGGAAAGAGTATAAAATTATCTATCGTCTCAGTCTTTAATAATAATTTGGGAAGTTTTAACGCAATACGAGTGCTAAAGGACTTGATAAATTATAGATGTCTTTATTGGGGGGGGGGGGGGTATTGAGGTTCAATAAAAAAACGCTGCAAATTCTTTAACGGGGGTTTATTATTAAATTGGCTTGCGTTCATGATTTTAATTTCTACTAGGCTTTGGAGAGTGCGTGTTTCACAGGATAGAGCGATTATGAACGCAAGCCAATTGAATAATAAACCCCAGGGAAAGAATTTGCAGCCTTTTTCGTTTAACGCCTATTCAGCCATACAATGATATGCTAGGTGAACACCTTTTTTCTGTAAACAAGTTGATTGTGTATGTGTATACCGATTTTTCTAAATGTTTTGATGAAGTCCCCCATTCACTGTTACTTAGATGAATTCTTTTGGTTTTTGTGGACCACTTTTGAAGTGGTTCTCGAGCTACCTTACCGACCGTTTCCAAATTGTTAAATATAAATCTTAATTGTCTGCCCCGTTCGCTGCCATATCGGCCCATTTTGTTTTCTCATTTTCGCTAATGACATTGTATCGATTTTTCCAAATAATGTAAATTTTTCTCTTTTTGCTGACGACTTGAAAATTTATTCAATAGTTGGGTCTGGTTCTGATTGTTTAAATATACAAAGCGTTCTCGATTCATTATCCGTATGGTGCGTAAATGACAATTTGTTCATGAATACTCATAAGTGGGCGGTCATTACCTTTGGTAGATCGCCGAACACATTATCGTTTGACGACGATTTCAATGGTGTGATTTTGAATCGAGTAAACGGAATTAAAGACCTGGGTATAATTTTCGACGGACGATTGACATTTATTCCGCACATTGACAATGTTTGTGCTAGGGCGATGAGGTCCTTGGGGTTTTTAAAAAGAAATACTAGGGACTTTACTGACATTGGGGCCCTCGTCGTTCTGTACAATGCATATGTACGATCTGTACTGGAGTTCCGCTCGATTGTCTGGTCTCCCTTTTACGCCAATGCTGGCGAGCGGATTGAACGCGTTCAGCGTAAGTTCGCTCATTACGTTGCCTTTAAGCAGCGCGGCGAATGGTCCGATTTTGTTTACGAGAGTGTCCTTCGACTTTGCGCTATTGACACTTTGGATCAAAGGCCTAATTGCGGACTGCCATTTTGTTTTTAATTTATTTCACAGCAATATTAATTGTCCAGAAATGCTTGAATTAGCGAATCTCCATGCTCCCTCCACAATACCAGAAGAAATGATTTATTTTATGTCCCGTCCCAACCTACAAATCATTTACAGAATAGATTATTAGAGTCAGTATTATTTACAGAGAAATTTCAACAGTGTGGTCGCAAATGTTGATTTTGATTTATTGCTTCCGAGTCTACCTCGGTAGCGGAAGCATTGTTTTCCTTTGTAGTGTGCGTGTTTCACAGTTGATAGAGCGATTATTGAATTTCAGGAGATATTCATAGAGCACGTAAATCTGTTCTCAACCAAAATACCTATTTGGATTGATCAGCTGATCATATTTGTTTGCCTCCTGAAATTCAATAATCGCTCTATCACCTGTGAAACACGCACACTCCAAAGCTTAGTAGAAATTCAATTTATGAATGCAAGCCGTACGAATGAAATTGAATAATAAACCCCAGTGAAAGAATTTGCAGCGTTTTTTGAAATATTTCATGAAAAACTGGTACACTAATATTTGTCTGGGCGTGCAGTCCAAATTCGATTGCCTTTCCGTTGATGGCGTAATTCAGCATTTAAATGGGGAAAATCACGTCTTTTTTTATCGTTTTTGTACAACTCAACATTTAACTCCAACAAACAAACCCAAGCAATACTATACTTAAGAGTATAATTAATTAATGTTAGTCTGATTTCAAGAAACACAATATTCACCCACCTGCACAACTAGAATTTACTTCTGTTCTTAGCAGGTTTGGTTTCAACACCAAAATACGTTCATTAGCGAGGTCAAAACGCGCTAATCAGGGGTGTAAATTTATGAGTTAATAGATACAAAAAATGCGCAATGTTTGTACGGCATCTCCCGGTGTTTGGTGCATGACTTTGATAGTATACGACAAGCAAAGCTCGGATAAACCCAAAGAGGCGGAGCCAGAAGGGAAACGAGAACCATCTGACGAACAGGTGCTGCCCTTGGGGCATGCTGTCCCGGCTACAAGTAATTGGTGAATAACAAAACCTTTTACGGGAAATAAATTTAAAAAATAAAAAGGAAGGAGAACAGTTCCACCGGACAGATGATATCTAGGGAATTGGGGGCTGTTTCGAGAGCCGAATAATCGACGTTGGACGTGAGCAGGTACCAACAAATTATGCGGCCATGCAATCGGAATAAAGGTACAGTTTTTTCAATACAGGGTGTTACATTTCGTGACGGTCACAGGCCAGGAGAAGATTCTACGGAAAATCTCTGATTGAAAATGCCTCCTAGCAATTTTTGTTTACACCCTTGAAAATGCAGTTTTTTTTTCGATTTTAAGATTTTTCTCGTTTTTTCGACTTTATTGCATTAAAACGGCCATATCTCCCACATTTTGCGTGCGATTTCAAATCTGATTCCACTACTGGAAAGAACGTTAAATTTCCTATCGCCCATAATGGGCGAAACTAACTTTTTTGAGCTGGCGAAACGGGTGAAAAATCAGCTTGAAAAGGACACATTGTCAAATTGTGGAGATCTCGACTTTCTTCAAACGCTTATGAGTCCCTGTAATAAGGCATGTGAATTTTAGCCTGCAACGCTAAAAGATGCGCCGAAATCTAGACTTTCCAGCGATATAACCAGATTTGAAATTCCATGTAGTTTTCTGGGAGAAAATTGCTTTTCAAATAAGAAAAACGTGGCTTTTCCACGGGATACTCTGGTTTTTCATCATGCGTTGCTTCGTCTGGTAAAAACTCTTCAAATTATTTCACTGGGGTTTATTATTCAATTGGCTTGCGTACATGATTTGAATTTCTACTAAGCTTTGGAGTGTGCATGTTTCACAGGTGATAGAGCGATTATTGAACTTCAGGAGGCACACAAATATGATCAACTGATAAATCCAAATAGGTATTTTGGTTGAGAATAGATTTACGTGCTCTATGCATATCTCCTGGAATTCAATAATCGCTCTATCACCTGTGAAACATGCACACTCTAAAGCTTAGTATAAATTAAAATCATGAACGCAAGCCAATTGAATAATAAACCCCAGTAAAAGAATTGGCAGCGTTTTACCTACATTTGCGGGAATGCTTCAACTCGTGTATCGGCTACAAAGCTTTTTAGGAGTTCACTCCAGTATCCACATTACTACATCACTACATCATTACGTCACTAGGTTACTGATATCAACACAAAAACAATAATAAACTGAACTAACGCGAATGTTCGCCTTGACTTTTGGTTTATTATTCAATAATAAACCATAGTAATCGCTCTCGAAAAAAAAATTTCTAACCCCCCCTGAAAATTTCATGGTTTACGTTTCAAAGGGTCTGGAATCCAAATCTGCAATAAAAAATTTTCCGTCCGTCCGCCGTACGCCGTACGCCGTACGCCGTCCGCCGTACGCCGTACGCCGTACGCAAGATTTCTCCCAAACGGCTGGACCAAAACATCTGAAATGTTCAGGAAAAATCCATGTTGGTCCGACAACGCCCCAATTCTTTAGCCAGCTTTCTAACTCAAATTGAAGTGCCATTTAAGGGTTGTCAAAGTTTTGTAAAATCCCTAAAAACCTCAAAAAACATCAAGGCGGCCTAAATGTGGACTTGTTTTGTAGAACTTTCCATGAGGAATCGAATGAGCCCCTTCCCAGGTCTGTAGGTCAAACCATTCCCGATTTATGGCATGATTAATGCGGCCAAGATTTGCGTTTTTCGAGTTCTGTTATTGTTTTGATATCAGTAACCTAGTGATGTAGTGACGTAGTAATGTGGATATTGGAGTGAACTCCTAAAAGGCTTTGTAGAAGATACACGGGTTGAAGCATTCTGATAACCATAAAAAACGCTGCAAATTCTTTCACTGGGGTTTATTATTCAATTGCCTTGCGTTCATGATTTGAATTTCTACTACGCTTTGGAGTGTGCGTGTTTCACAGGTGATAAAGCGATTATTGAATTTCAGGAGGCACACAAATATGATCAACTGATCAATCCAAATAGGTATTTTGGTTGAGAACAGATTTACGTTCTCTATGCATATCTCCTGAAATTCAATAATCGCTCTATCACTTGTGAAACATGGTCACTCCAAAGCGTAGTAGAAATTCAAATCATGAACGCAAGGCAATTGAATAATAAACCCCAGTGAATTTGAGGTTTTCAGGAAATTTACAAAACTTTAACAACCCTTAAAGGGCACTTTAAATTAAGTGAGATTGCTTGCTAAAGAATTGGGGCGTTGTCGGACCAATATTGATTTTTCCTGAAAATTGCAGATTTTTTGCTCCAGCCGTTTGGAAGATACGTACAGCGGACGGACGGAAAAATTTTTATTGCAGATTTGGATTCTACACCCTTTGAAACGTAAACCATGGAATTTTCAGGGGGGGGTTAAACATTTTTTTTTTCAAGAGTGATTACAATGGTTTATTATTGAATAATAAACCAAAAGGAAACCGAAAACATCATGCCCATCGCTTGATGGGCCCGAAGAGGTTCTGACCATAAAGTTGAATATTTCATACTATGTGTAACCCAAATATTTGAAAGTCCACTTGGGGGTCCATATTTGCACCCACTCCTCTAAATTGCAATTCAAAACGGCCGTTAAATTTTTGTCTTCCTTGGTAAATTACGAATTTTCATTATTGAAGAAAATAATAGACCAAAATAGACTGTTTTTGTTAGAGGTGCAGTGGATGCACAGGAGAAACGAGGCTGCCCTGGGACAAGCGGATAACTGAAACGCTCCAATGGTGCATCCTGAACCTGAAGGGAACAATGTATCCCAGGTACCGAAGTTCCTCGAACTTACCTGAATAACAACCCGCTCCATCACACCCTCATTGTGTCTCTGTCTACCACACGGTCTCCAATACAATCCTGATCCTCTCTCTTCCTCTAGCTACCCCTGAATGCGGCCTCCACCCCTCGGGCCGGCCTAGATAGGAACAATTAAAATTAAAAACCATCTGCAGGGAGTTCCAGAAAAGGGAAGGTTTTCTTTTTTTTCCCCAGGTAAACACAATGACATAGAGGGGTAGTTGCTGGATGGGTAAGAGTGTGATGGTTGGGGAGTTAAAACCGCTTTGAAGCCGGGTGTCTCTTTTGTTGCGAAAAATTCACAACCTCTGCCAAACTCGGATCTATTGAGACCCTGAGAGAAACGGCGAGGACCTTTTTTAAAAAAGGAAGTAGAGCGAGCTCATATCTTTGAAAAACGGAATGGAACGAGTGAAGTTAACGCTGGGAAAATTTTTCGTGTGACGCTTCACACTACATTTTGAGCAAAAGGGTATTTCTATGTTTTTCAGAGGGTGTAACAAAACGCATACTAAAGTTGTGTGTAAACGTTGATCACTAAGCATTATTGGAGAAAACCGCTACCAATTTTAACACATGGGTTTTTATATTGGTTTACTATTCAATAATAAACCATTGTAATCGCTCTGGAAAAACAAAATTCTAACCCCCCTGAAAATTTCATGGTTTACGTTTCAAAGGGTGTAGAATCCGAATCTGCAATAAAAATTTTTCCGTCCGTCCGCCGTAAGCATGATTTCACCCAAACGTCTGGAGCAAAATATCTGACAATTTCAGGAAAAATCAATATTGGTCCGACAACGCCCCAATTATTTAGCCAGCACTCCCTGATCGAATGAACCCTTCCACAGGTTCGTAGCTCAAACCATTCCCGACATACGGCCCGATTTATGGTGACAACATTTGCGTTTTTTTGGTTTATTATTGTTTTTGTTTTCATCGCAGTAACCTAGTGATGTAGTGATGTAGTAATGTGGATACTGGAGTGAACTCCCAAGAGGCTTTGTAGCCGATACACGGGTTGAATCATTCTGATACGCATGAAACGCTGCAAATTCTTTCACTGGGGTTTATTATTCAATTGGCTTGCGTTCGTGATTTGAATTCCTACTAAGCTTTGGAGTGTGCGTGTTTCACAGGTGATAGAGTGATTTGAATTTCAAGAGGCACACAAATTTATTTATTTATTCACTTACGGGCAAGCCCAATACATAATACAAAAAATACAGCAGTCTGCATGTAGGTAATATAATAAATCTAAAGAACAGAAAAAATAATGAACATTTGAAGAAGAAAAAAAAAATATATACATAACTGAATTCACTTAATTAAAAATAACAGGGGAGGTCTGGACAATCTTCTTTAGAGATGGGAGGGAAGAATGAAAAAAATCAAAGTCGGGGTATAAAGATAACATAAGGTTGGCACTTCTAGGTATTCTATTGAGGGGATGATTTCTATGGTAGTTCGTGGGGGAGAATGGAACAGTGAAAAGTAAGGGCGACCGTGCAGCAATCCGAGGGATATGGATGTGGATTCTTGAGAGAAGGGATGGGCAGTCAACTTCATTGTTCAGCAGCTTGTACAAGAAAGTGAGGTCAGCGGAAATACGGCGTCTCTCCAGTGTACCCAAATTACATTTACGCCGCAAATGTTCGTAGTCGACTTCTACGGATGGGATGCCAAGTTTGTAGGCCACATACCTCAAAAACTTATTTTGTACCCGCTCCAGCCGATATCTGTGGGAAGCGTACGCTGGTGACCAGACTATACAAGCATACTCCAAGATAGGAAGGATTAAGGCCTTGTACAGGGTCAAAATAGCTGGAATGCTTGTAAATTCGCGACAGTTCCTCTTTAAAAAACCCAGTTTCTTCATGGCCTTGCTTGCAAGGGTCTCAATGTGGCCAGAGAAACAAAAATGCTGGTCAATGGTCACTCCCAGGTCCGACAACACGAAAGATCGACGAAGTTGCTCGTTACCGAGAACGTAACTGGAGATTATTGGCTGAGTCCGACGGTGAAAGCTTATAACGGAACATTTAGCTGGGTTCAAGAATAGGTGGTTCGTCGCACACCATACCTCAAGCCGTTTGATAGCGTCCTGAAGAGCATCGCAATCCGATTGAGTTTGAACATGGCAGAACAACTTAAGGTCATCGGCAAATAGGAGACATTTTACACTAGGTCCAAAGATCTTAGTTACGCTGTTAATCATAAGGAGGAAACAAAGCGGTCCCAAATGGCTACCCTGTGGGATTCCCGATGACGCCTCGAAAGGTGAAGATAAAGTGCCCCTAACACGGACCACGAGCTGTCGGCCAATTAAATAGCTCCGAATCCACTCCAGAAGGGACCCATGCAGACCCAAGGAACTCAGAAGCGTTAGTAAATGTAAGTGGGATAATTTATCAAAGGCCTTAGCGTAATCCGTCGAGATGACATCGGTCTGGTGGCCAAGTAGAAGACTATTCATCACAAAGTCCTGTAGCTCCAACAGGTTGGTAGTTGTTGAACGACCACGGATAAACCCATGCTGTTCGGGTGCCAAAAAACCAGAGAACTCCCTCGAAAGACGCCCCACCACTAGGCTCTCAAGTAGCTTCGGCATCGATGACAAAGAGCATACTGGACGGTAATGATTGATGAAGCGCTTATCACCAGCTTTGTGAATTGGTGTAATGAATGAAGACTTCCACCTGGAAGGAAAACACCCAGACTCCAATGATTTATTGAAGAGAAGTGTAAGTGGTGCTGATAGTCCGGATGAACATTCCTTCAACAAAATGGGTGGAACGCCATCAGGGCCCATGCCTTTTCTTATGTCAAGACTCGCTAGAGCAGAGGAAACCTGTTCCTGAGAGACCTGGAGAGAACCCAGAGAAACGACCTCCTGCAATGGGTACAATGGTGCTGTAAGCGCTGGGGGATCATAAACGGATGAAAAATGCTGGGCGAACAGGTTCGAAATACTTTCAGGATCAGATGCTTGAATATTGTCCAAAAACATATGTGATGGAAAATCATTACCACCTTCTGAGTAGTTGAAATAATTCCAGAAGGATTTGATGTCGTTAACGATAGCCTCTCCCTATGAAACACGCACACTCCAGAGCTTAGTAGAAATTAAAATCATGAACGCAAGCCAATTGAATAATAAAGCCCAGTGAAAGAATTTGCAGCGTTTTTTAAAAGCTTTTATTTAACTTGCAATGTATGTTCGGGTGGAATCTTGCGACCCGATTTTGAAGCAGATACTCTCAACCGATTAAGCTGAAATTTTGTATGCACGTCTAGATTGGATGACAATACACGATTAGTTGTGTGACGTCATTCTAAATTCAAGACGGCGGAACAGTCAGTTTTAATGCATTTTTACAATATGGGTATCAAATGAAAGGGCTTGTTAAACATTGGTTTCAAATGAAAGGGCTTGCAATTATTGCAGGTTCGGATTCTACACCCTTTGAAACGTAAACCATGAAACTTTCAGGGGGGGTTAGACTTTTTTTTTCCAAGAGCGATTAGAATGGTTTATTATTGAATAATAAACCAAAATATTACTTAGGTTAAAAAACCCGAATTTCACACTACTATTGGTATTTTGACTTCATGTTTCGCATGAAGGGACTGGTGGAAGTTGGAGTTCACGGAGTTTCAGTTAAGAGGAAATCATCTAATTGTCTTTGGACGTTTAGGAGTCAGTCTCAAAGTATGGAAACAGTTTCAAGGTGAATTCAGAGACACATGGGATGGTACCTAATCTCTGATTACTGAGCCAGAGACGTCTCACGTGAATGAAAACAAACTTCTACTTCCTTCGTGTAACACATTATACAATTTTCTTCATTCTGTCACCGAGTTGCACAGGAAAGCCCAGGTGGTAGGTTCCCCATTTCCCTCGTGGCAATTCAACAAGGTCACCTCGACAAAAGGGGGGGCAGGAACGGAGGCTTTCCTCAATAAGGGCCTCTACCTGGTCGCCCATTGTCCTGCCAACCCCACGGTGGTTCCCCGGGAACTAGGGGGGAAAAGGTGAACCCTTCGACAAAAAACTGAACTCCCAAGCGAGAGCAGCAGTTGTTCATGAAAAACTTCTGTTGTGGGAACGGAACGGAGGACTCAAGGCTGCACCACGTGGTCGCTTCATTTAGATCCGTTCGCAGGAAGTCGGTTTTTGCACAGCGGTTGGTGAGCGGTGGCAGTCGTGACTTTATTTCGCCGTGAACCCCACGCCACCCTTTAAAATCTTGAGTTTGACTTTAACTTGGCATATAGTACCAAGAAAGAAAATTTTTTTTGACTTTTTTTTTTGGTCTTAAAAAAAACTAGATTCAATTCTGAAAAGAATGGTATATTAAACAATATTAAAAGTTCAAAGGAACATATTGAAATTAGGCTTAGAAGCCGCCCGCCTTGAACGAGAAATCAAAACTACAAAACTGACATTGACAAACAATAATAAAGGAAAAAACAAGCTTGATACCGAAAAAAAGACTGATAACACTATGGAAGACAAGATCAACCGATAAAAGCATGGAAGACACGATTATCTGCTAACACCATCGAATAACTTCCACTATTTTCAAGAATTTAGTTCATTAGAACGACGAGAAAACGCTAAATTCGTTACGTTTCTGTTTTTCGGCTCTCCTTGAAAATTGCATTTTTTGACGCATCTGTCCCATTATCTCGAGAACCACTGAACCGATTTTCAATTTCTTTTTTTATAAAGATTTGTCTATTCAAGATGCAAAAATATGCGGAAACAGTTTTTTGAAATTATGTGTCAGATAGTTCGGGCATGAGTGAACAAAGTAACGCCAAACCGCCACTAAAATGTAAAGTTTGATAATTTATTGTGGTTCGCCTAATTCATATTTTCGAAATCTGTTTCCGCAGATTTGAAGATCTTAACTAGACCTAAATAATTTTTTTAAAATCATCAAAATCGGACTGCGGGTTGCTGAGATAATGGGTCACGAAATTCGCCATTTTCGGGGGGGGGGGGGGGGTACAATATGCCCTTATTATTTTCACTAATAACACAGGTCTGCAAAAAAAAATTTTATCGAATAAGTTGTTGGAGCTCTTCAATTTCTTAAAACATCTTTATTGTCATGGTTTCGATCAGTGAACGTTTCGCCCATGCAACGTGGGCTTCATCAGCATGTATTTTCTTAATTTTAAAAGGCAATAATCTCTTTGGTATTAGACACTCTTCGAATTCATTTGAATCATCGTCAACGTCATCATGATCATCTAGTTTATTTATATGTGTTATTTTGGTCATCTGTTCTTGCATATATTTTTGTTATCTTTGCAGCTAGTCATCCTCCTGTGAAGTACCTTGGCAATAACCCAACCTCCTCTTTTAACTATTCCAGGGTAAAGAAGGAACTTTTTCTGCTTGTTGATGGCTTTGCAGAGCTTACTTTTGTTAACTGCACTGTCCACCAGGTGCATCACTTTATATGTTACTTGGTTGACTTTGACTAGCTTTATGTTAATTTGCCCTTCAATGTCAATTTTGAAAAAATCTATGGGAGGTGAACACGTTTTTTTGGGGTAGAGGATCCAGATCATCTAGCTCCAACTCCTGCTCCAACAACTTATTCGATAAGAAAAATGGTCAATCCATACCCCACCAACTCAAAAAAAAAAATTTTTTTTGATCAGCTGCATGGAATATTTTAGCTACATTTTATGTTTTTTAGTGTGCTGAATCCAAAAATGACCGCTATTTTCCTCCATCACGTACAGTTTTCTTGCAAATTAGGTGAGAGGGGGACATAAAAAACGAAAACTTAGAAAAAACACCATAATTTTTTATTGCCTGTAAACTCAAAATAAAAGAAAGTATTTGTTCACTATTCAGTACAAAATGCTCAAAAACTTCATTCAGTTTTCTTGTGGAACCTTTTTTTTTGGTTGATTATTCAATAATAAACCATTGTAATCGCTCTTGAAAAAAAAAAAAAAAAAAAAAAAAAAAAAAAAAATTTCTAACCCCCCCCCCCCCCCTGAAAATTTCATGGTTTACGTTTCAAAGGGTGTAGAATCCGAATCTGCAACAACAATTTTTCCATCCGACCACCGTACACCGTACGCACGATTTCTCCCAAACGGCTGGAGCAAAAAAGCTGAAATTTTGAGGAAAAATCCATGTTGGTCCGGCGACGTTCCAATTCTTGAGCCAGCTCTCTCACTTAATTTAAAGTGCCCTTTAAGGGTTGTAAAAGTTTTGTAAAATCCCTAAAAACCTCAAAAAAAGTCAAGGCGGCCTAAATTTATACTCTTTTTGAAGAACACTCCACGAGGAATCGAATGAGCCCCTCCCAGGTCCGTACGTCAAACCATTCCCGATCTATGGCCCGATTTGTGGTGCCAACATTCGCGTTATTTTGGTTTATTATTGTCTTTGTGTTGATATCAGTAACCTAGTGACGTAGTGGATGTTGTAATGTGGATACTGGAGTGAACTCCTAAAAGGCTTTGTAGCCGATACACCGGTTGAAGCATTCTGATAACCATAAAAAACGCTGCAAATTCTTTCACTGGATATTATTATTCAATTGGCTTGCGTTCATGATTTGAATGTATACTAAGCTTTGGAGTGTGCGTGTTTCACAGGTGATAGAGCGATTATTGAATTTCAGGAGATATGCATAGAGCACGTAAATCTGTTCTCAACCAAAATACCTGTTTGGATTGTTCAGTTGATCATATTTGTGTGTCTCCTGAAATTCAATGATAGCTCTATCACCTGTGAAACACGCACACTCCAAAGCTTAGTAGAAATTCAAATCATGAACGCAAGCCAATTGAATAATAAACCCCAGTGAAAGAATTTGCAGCGTTTTTCACCTAGGGAAACCTTTTTTCCGTAGATTCACCTTTTCACCTTAGGTAGCCACAAAGGAAGATAACCTATCTTCGTGCACGTACATTCTGTTTTGCGATGGTCTAGTTATTTTCAGGGCTTGGGAAGGCTGACGCTTGGGGTAGGTTCCCACCCTGCGGTTGACAACTGAGCTCAACAAGTTGCTCACCGTCAAAACACGTTTGTCTCCCCTCGGGTTCTATAACTGACCTCCACCACGTTTTTAATCACATTCACTCGATAAAAAGAACCTTCGCGTGGGAACCCACAGCTGGGATACCTTTTCAGATCGCAACGTGGCCATGGTTTAGGGTCGTAGCGATTTCATTATTCTATAAGAGAAAATAAAAGTATTCAAGAATGAAGAATGGAACAAAGTAAACCATCATTAGATATAATGAGAGGGGGAAACCTATTGGACTAACCGAATGAGGAGAGATGCACTCATGTCGATTCAAGCACATATACGGAATTTTTCAGACCAAATTCAGAATCCCCTAAACTTATTTCAGATATTTCCAATTCATTTTCAGAACTTTCCTAGTCATATGCAGAGTCATTCATTCCAGTTGCGGAATTTTCCATTTCAATTTCAGAATTTTCCTCAACAGTGCTAATCCAGCGGTTCCAAGACAGATCAACTTCTGTAGTTTCTTTCAGGAGCTAGAGTTAGAGGAGCTCCATCGTGGCATACCGACTAAAACACACCGTTCCTCTCGTCTTTTAGGACTGTCCCGTGACTGCTTTTTGGCATTACTCCGGGACAGCCCCCTTTTTAACCTCATGAGGGTCCTCCTGGTCTTCACTACTTCTACTCTGGCTCAATTTCAGCCGTTTAGCCCTTTTAATTCCAATGTCTTTCTCACTAAATACGCTGCAGTCGCACACTGGATAAGCCCCTCCTCATCCATTTTTGATTAAAAACAATAGAAACCACAATTAATCCACATTATTAGAAGATTTGAGAAGGATCCCACCAAACGGCTTGCACAAACTCAACTGAACGTGTGGACGCTACCAAGTTGTTCACTTCAGTTTGTGCAAACTGCATGAGCGTGTGAACCGGCCTTAAGAGCTGTAATTCATGCATTATGTACTTTCTGGCATGAACCAGCTCCCTCTCATCAGCCAAAAGGTCGATTGGTACAACACCCGCAATAACCTGGGCTGCTGGTCCAGACACAGTCCGATAGGCACTGCAGATGCTCAACGCACCCCTCCTTTGGACCGCCTCCATCCTAGAGGCGTACTTTTTATATCTCATCGCCTCTGCCCAGATTTCCGCCCCATACAACATGATAGCCTCCGTTGTCCGCATGAGCAGCCTCCTCTTTGCTGGTGATGGTCCTCCCACATTGGCCATGAGCCTACTCAATTTCCCTGTTACAGCCGCTGCTTTATCTGTCACCTTGCACATGTGGGTCCAGAAGGTCAACTCAGTGTCAAGAGTTCACCGGATACCGAAATGGACTTAGTATGATTGCAACTCGTATGGAGGTAATGGTCTCACTGACCAAGTGAAAGTGAACATGCACAACCCCGGGCCCAATTATCTGGCCCAATTTATGCACAGGGGTTACCCACAAAGTAAGTCTCACTAAGTTGTAAAAATTGGAAAAACGCTTTAAAAAAAACTATTTCTGCTCAGTAACAATCTACTGCTTCCCTTAATCGCCAGTTCCCCCTAACATTTCCTATCACGATTGAAGAGTTTTTTAAATCTATCATGGAATCAATTTCGCTCTTCAATCAGTCTTCACGCTAAACCTGGTAGTTTCCAAAATGTTGTCTAAAATCTGCACAATACGAAATTTTCCGTGTTTGCACCTGCGTCATTCCATACCCAGACAGACTCGAAATGTACCGACCTCCTCCGATTTTGTCCATACTTGGTGTAATTGCTTCCTTTAACGAATAAAAAAGGGCTGCCAGGTCAGCTCCTCTAAAAATGAACAGTTTTAAAAGTTATAGAATTCCGATATTTTGACGATTTTTTCGATATTTTTTATGACCTAAAAATGGTTTTTTTTTTTTACTATATCTTCGGTCTCAATCGATCAAATTAAAGGTCGCGGTCGGATTTTCTTCGTATTAAAGTAAAGAATGAACCCTGCAGAAAGCCGGTATGAGCTTCCGTTTTGTTTGTCTGACGGATAACGTCCGCTAATCTTATTTTCTTCATCGGCGCCACCATAAGCAAAACCGACAAATGCTAAATTTATTCTTTCGGCACGATAGAGAACAATTCTTCGGAAATTCGCTCATATGGCAAAGCTGTGTGACAGGAACTTTTTTTTTCATAGCAAAAGATGGAGCTTGGACGGGCATTTTATGATATATGATTTATACGATTTTAGGATTTTACCATATTGACACGTTACACGTCAAAGTTTAAGCCAAAAATTTTTCTTTGGATTCTCGAATCTGAAAAATAAACCGGATATCTAGTAATATAATCAACGCAGAATTCGTTCTAAAAATAAATAAGAACATCTAGCTTCACCGTATCAAGTTTAACAATTCGTTTCACAACATCAAAATTTGATTTATCAGTAATAGTACGGTTTCATTTCTTGTGTGTATTTTTTGTGAGTAGGTGCTCACAAATATCGATGCTTTTCATGCAATACCTGAGTAGTATCGAATATTGCGATCCAAGTACTGAAATGGGTATTGGTATCGATGTTCTGGGCCCTATACTCTTCACAATCTACGGTAATGAGTTGGGACGTGTCGATATTGATGGGATTAAAATATTGTTCGCTGATGATACTGCGCTGTACTTGTTATCAGATGATTGGGAGACTACGTTTGATTTAGCTGAAAAAGGACTACAGAAAATATAATTTTGGCTGACGGAAAACAAGCTTTCGTTGAATTTATCCAAAACAAGTTTCATCCCTTCCTGCCTGTCGGCTTCAACGCTGCCTGAGCAGAGGATGAGCTTGCGCCTGCACTGCCCAGGTTGTGAACGTGGTCACTGCTCTTGTCCTTTAGGAGTCAGACGGGACAGCGCAAAATACTTAGGAGTGGTATCACACTATATAAAAACCGGCTTATCTGAGTATATCGACGATTCAGGGGGTGGTAACGCTGGGCAGGTGGAATTCTCGCCCCCGTCTCCCAGGGCAACCGACTTGCTCCCCCTCCCCCGACCCCGCCAGTGAAGGAAGGAGGGCCCCAGCGCAGGGAAGCGTCTCCCAGGGCAAGCGACGTGGTCCTCTCCTCGGGGATTTGGGATATACGATTTTTTGACTTTTAATATTGTTATTATACTCCCTCATTGTGTTATTTAGTACTCTACCTCCTGTACACACGGGACTTACCCCAACAAGAAGGCACAACTGTAGCCACCTTTGCAGATGATACGGCTATCCTCTCTGTTGGAGATGATATAGAAGCTGCAACACGCAAACTACAGACGTCTACTACTGAGGTTTGTAAATGGACCAAGATGTGGAGAATGAAGCTGAACGAATCAAAATCAGCCCACATCAACTTCACTAACCGAAAAGTCCCAATCTTGGATGTTGAGATCAATTCGAATAAAATACCGCATACTGAAGCAGTTAAATACTTGGGTTTGACACTTGACTCCAAATTAAACTGGAATAAACACATAGAAAAGAAGAAAGAAGAACTTAAAATCATTTACAGAAGGATGTATTGGCTAATGGGAAGGAATTCCCATCTCTCTCTTCACAACAAACTGCTTATATATAAGCAGATCCTTCGCCCTATTTGGACCTATGGGATACAGATCTGGGGCTGTGCCAAGAAATCAAATATTAAGAAAATCCAAACCTTTCAGAATAAAATACTGAGAAGTATAGTTGGAGCCCCTTGGTACATGCGAAACGATGATATTCATCGAGATTTGAGGATGGAGACAGTCTATGAAATTATTGCAAAATACGCAAGGAAGCATGAACATCGCCTCCACAAACACCTGAACCCGGAGATGCTCTACGTTTTGGACAACGAAGGCGAAATCCGACGTCTCAAGCGAAACAAACCACTGGATTTAGTTGTGCTGCGTGAATAGAAGTGCAATCGAACTCAGTGCTAATTAATTGAGCTATATAATAAAGGGCTAGATTTTGCTGTAAACCTACCCTCTTGGAGTGAACTTTTATTGATATGTAAAATTGCTAGATGAAATGTATTTGATTTTTCAGTCGCAATTAATAAATCACGAAAAAAAAAATGTGTTATTCACCTATTTCTTTTTAACCTGCGTCGCAGGGCCATTAAACTAGTTTGATTATAATATGAAATGGGAAGCTCAAATCTCCTCTGTCCGTGGAAGGTTTAGAAAGCTACTCTACGTCATTGCTAAGAAACGTACTTAGTCTCAAACTGATGAGGACAATGTATTGCTCGTTGGCCCAGTCTGTGATCCTCTATGGATTACCAGCATGGGCCGGAGCTTATCCTTCGACATTACTTTCCGTTTTTATTTGTCAAAAGGCCCTCGTACGAATTGTGACAAAAAGTGGCTTTCTAGCTCACTCGGACACCCTTTTTTCCAAACTAGAAGTCCTTAAACTTGACCAGCTGGTAAAAGTGTATAATATCAAACAAGTGTTGCGAGAAAATAAGTGTACATATCTCATGCACGAAATTACCACTCGATTTCAAAGTCAGGGACATCTTTCCATTCCATTAGTCCGAACCACTGCGTCGCTGAACACATATTCTTATATGGGTGTCAAAGCCTTTAATGAACTTCCAACCCAACTAAAAACTAAAATGCTTCAAAAACCAGAACAGTCAAATAAGATCCTTAAAGATTACTACCTTTGTAAATAGACTGAGGATACCACCTAATTTAGATTGTAATTATATTACATAATTATTATTAAATTGTAATAACATTCATTTTTCTTTTTTTTTTTCTTCACTTATACGTACTTATATGGCTGTAATTTAGTTATATATGTACCTGTGTTATACAGTGTATTAACTGTGCCTTGATTGGTTGTGCTCTTCTTCATACTTTGATTTTTTTGCATTCTTTCTTCTTTTTTAAAGATTGTTGCTCTCGTTGCAGCTCGTTACCCCTAGCACGGGCATTGCCCATTAGGGGAACTGTTTTCGCTCCATTATTTTATGAAGATTTTTTGTAATTTATCTTTGTAAAAATAAATAAATTAAAAAAAAAAAAGAAGATACTTGAGAGGTATCGATCGTTCCTACGGGCCCCTGGTAGACGCGGTGACGGAGGACTTTCCTTTCCCAGATTGTTGGAGGAGATGCTTTCTCAAAAATGAGTGGCGATTTGAAGCAAAAAACACATTATTGTAGGAGGTAGGTAGGTAGTTGATTCTGCTCCGCTCTCCTCTGAGTAGATACATCATTTTACTGTTGAAACTAAGGTTCTTTATTTTGGCTGTACGTTTTGATCACTCAGGCCTTCAAGGTCCCTATCGGCCGCGCTTCCCGACTGAAAACTTAATTCCTCCAGAACAAGGGGCCGGAAACGAAATGACAATCCGGCGGACTCGATTGGGATTCCGGGCGGCGCGTAGTAATCCCTCCCCCGGTGGAGGAGGAACCTACGAGTATCTCTGTAAAGGCAGGACGGCGTTTCTGGCAGATGGCCGAGCACACCTGCCGCAGCACGCGACTCTCCATCTGCCGATCAACAACTGTCCACCGGGAGATACGATTACTTTTTTTGGGGG
>JAVIWC010000351.1:0-17626 GCA_031894815.1 Creontiades dilutus
ACAAACTTGTGTCGCAAAACGAATGATGGAACAACGTAAATTATTGAGTCATGCGTTGTGCGTCGATGCTCAGTCTGTACGTGGCATCGGTTGAAGGCTTTGTGCGAGTAATTTAAATATGGACTTGAGTAAGGAGGATGTAATTCTATGCATCCAAGAATATGAAAAACGTGCTATACTGTGGAATGCTTCTCATAAAGATTATTTTAATAAAAATAAAAAGTACGATGCATGGGTGGAAATTGGAAAGTGTTTCAATATTACGCCAGAAGAGGCAAAGAAGAAAATGTTGAGCCTTCTCGGTTTCGTTCCCGAGTAAATTTCCTTCACAACCTTGTGCGTGAGGGCAGATAGTACGTCCACATACATAACTATGCGTCGCAAATCCTTTGATGTTGATGAAAAACCAAACAACCGACGGATAGCGTGCGTTGTACGTGACGAATTTTTGTGTGTGCTAATCTTGCGACGCAACACGTCTACACTAGACGCAAATCCCAAAAATTAACTCTGTTTAATCGCTTTCAAACCTACTCTCTAAGGGGTTTTTCGGGGTGCTGAACACGAATCTGAAGTCCGTTTTTCGATAAAACGCTTCCTTCATGGTTATTTTCGCGTTTTTTCATCAAAATTGCTCAAAAATTAACTCTGTTTAATCGCTTTCAAACCTACTCTCTAAGGGGTTTTTCGGGGTGCTGAACACGAATCTGAAGTCCGTTTTTCGATAAAACGCTTCCTTCATGGTTATTTTCGCGTTTTTTCATCAAAATTGCTCAAAAATTAACTCTGTTTAATCGCTTTCAAACCTACTCTCTAAGGGGTTTTTCGGGGTGCTGAACACGAATCTGAAGTCCTTTTTTCGATAAAACGCTTCCTTCATGGTTATTTTCGCGTTTTTTCATCAAAATTGCTCAAAAATTAACTCTGTTTAATCGCTTTCAAACCTACTCTCTAAGGGGTTTTTCGGGGTGCTGAACACGAATCTGAAGTCCGTTTTTCGATAAAACGCTTCCTTCATGGTTATTTTCGCGTTTTTTCATCAAAATTGCTCAAAAATTAACTCTGTTTAATCGCTTTCAAACCTACTCTCTAAGGGGTTTTTCGGGGTGCTGAACACGAATCTGAAGTCCGTTTTTCGATAAAACGCTTCCTTCATGGTTATTTTCGCGTTTTTTCATCAAAATTGCTCAAAAATTAACTCTGTTTAATCGCTTTCAAACCTACTCTCTAAGGGGTTTTTCGGGGTGCTGAACACGAATCTGAAGTCCTTTTTTCGATAAAACGCTTCCTTCATGGTTATTTTCGCGTTTTTTCATCAAAATTGCTCAAAAATTAACTCTGTTTAATCGCTTTCAAACCTACTCTCTAAGGGGTTTTTCGGGGTGCTGAACACGAATCTGAAGTCCGTTTTTCGATAAAACGCTTCCTTCATGGTTATTTTCGCGTTTTTTCATCAAAATTGCTCAAAAATTAACTCTGTTTAATCGCTTTCAAACCTACTCTCTAAGGGGTTTTTCGGGGTGCTGAACACGAATCTGAAGTCCGTTTTTCGATAAAACGCTTCCTTCATGGTTATTTTCGCGTTTTTTCATCAAAATTGCTCAAAAATTAACTCTGTTTAATCGCTTTCAAACCTACTCTCTAAGGGGTTTTTCGGGGTGCTGAACACGAATCTGAAGTCCTTTTTTCGATAAAACGCTTCCTTCATGGTTATTTTCGCGTTTTTTCATCAAAATTGCTCAAAAATTAACTCTGTTTAATCGCTTTCAAACCTACTCTCTAAGGGGTTTTCGGGGTGCTGAACACGAATCTGAAGTCCGTTTTTCGATAAAACGCTTCCTTCATGGTTATTTTCGCGTTTTTTCATCAAAATTGCTCAAAAATTAACTCTGTTTAATCGCTTTCAAACCTACTCTCTAAGGGGTTTTTCGGGGTGCTGAACACGAATCTGAAGTCCGTTTTTCGATAAAACGCTTCCTTCATGGTTATTTTCGCGTTTTTTCATCAAAATTGCTCAAAAATTAACTCTGTTTAATCGCTTTCAAACCTACTCTCTAAGGGGTTTTTCGGGGTGCTGAACACGAATCTGAAGTCCGTTTTTCGATAAAACGCTTCCTTCATGGTTATTTTCGCGTTTTTTCATCAAAATTGCTCAAAAATTAACTCTGTTTAATCGCTTTCAAACCTACTCTCTAAGGGGTTTTTCGGGGTGCTGAACACGAATCTGAAGTCCGTTTTTCGATAAAACGCTTCCTTCATGGTTATTTTCGCGTTTTTTCATCAAAATTGCTCAAAAATTAACTCTGTTTAATCGCTTTCAAACCTACTCTCTAAGGGGTTTTCGGGGTGCTGAACACGAATCTGAAGTCCGTTTTTCGATAAAACGCTTCCTTCATGGTTATTTTCGCGTTTTTTCATCAAAATTGCTCAAAAATTAACTCTGTTTAATCGCTTTCAAACCTACTCTCTAAGGGGTTTTTCGGGGTGCTGAACACGAATCTGAAGTCCGTTTTTCGATAAAACGCTTCCTTCATGGTTATTTTCGCGTTTTTTCATCAAAATTGCTCAAAAATTAACTCTGTTTAATCGCTTTCAAACCTACTCTCTAAGGGGTTTTTCGGGGTGCTGAACACGAATCTGAAGTCCGTTTTTCGATAAAACGCTTCCTTCATGGTTATTTTCGCGTTTTTTCATCAAAATTGCTCAAAAATTAACTCTGTTTAATCGCTTTCAAACCTACTCTCTAAGGGGTTTTCGGGGTGCTGAACACGAATCTGAAGTCCTTTTTTCGATAAAACGCTTCCTTCATGGTTATTTTCGCGTTTTTTCATCAAAATTGCTCAAAAATTAACTCTGTTTAATCGCTTTCAAACCTACTCTCTAAGGGGTTTTTCGGGGTGCTGAACACGAATCTGAAGTCCGTTTTTCGATAAAACGCTTCCTTCATGGTTATTTTCGCGTTTTTTCATCAAAATTGCTCAAAAATTAACTCTGTTTAATCGCTTTCAAACCTACTCTCTAAGGGGTTTTTCGGGGTGCTGAACACGAATCTGAAGTCCGTTTTTCGATAAAACGCTTCCTTCATGGTTATTTTCGCGTTTTTTCATCAAAATTGCTCAAAAATTAACTCTGTTTAATCGCTTTCAAACCTACTCTCTAAGGGGTTTTTCGGGGTGCTGAACACGAATCTGAAGTCCGTTTTTCGATAAAACGCTTCCTTCATGGTTATTTTCGCGTTTTTTCATCAAAATTGCTCAAAAATTAACTCTGTTTAATCGCTTTCAAACCTACTCTCTAAGGGGTTTTTCGGGGTGCTGAACACGAATCTGAAGTCCGTTCGATAAAACGCTTCCTTCATGGTTATTTTCGCGTTTTTTCATCAAAATTGCTCAAAAATTAACTCTGTTTAATCGCTTTCAAACCTACTCTCTAAGGGGTTTTTCGGGGTGCTGAACACGAATCTGAAGTCCGTTTTTCGATAAAACGCTTCCTTCATGGTTATTTTCGCGTTTTTTCATCAAAATTGCTCAAAAATTAACTCTGTTTAATCGCTTTCAAACCTACTCTCTAAGGGGTTTTTCGGGGTGCTGAACACGAATCTGAAGTCCGTTTTTCGATAAAACGCTTCCTTCATGGTTATTTTCGCGTTTTTTCATCAAAATTGCTCAAAAATTAACTCTGTTTAATCGCTTTCAAACCTACTCTCTAAGGGGTTTTTCGGGGTGCTGAACACGAATCTGAAGTCCGTTTTTCGATAAAACGCTTCCTTCATGGTTATTTTCGCGTTTTTTCATCAAAATTGCTCAAAAATTAACTCTGTTTAATCGCTTTCAAACCTACTCTCTAAGGGTTTTTCGGGGTGCTGAACACGAATCTGAAGTCCGTTTTTCGATAAAACGCTTCCTTCATGGTTATTTTCGCGTTTTTTCATCAAAATTGCTCAAAAATTAACTCTGTTTAATCGCTTTCAAACCTACTCTCTAAGGGTTTTTCGGGGTGCTGAACACGAATCTGAAGTCCGTTTTTCGATAAAACGCTTCCTTCATGGTTATTTTCGCGTTTTTTCATCAAAATTGCTCAAAAATTAACTCTGTTTAATCGCTTTCAAACCTACTCTCTAAGGGGTTTTTCGGGGTGCTGAACACGAATCTGAAGTCCGTTTTTCGATAAAACGCTTCCTTCATGGTTATTTTCGCGTTTTTTCATCAAAATTGCTCAAAAATTAACTCTGTTTAATCGCTTTCAAACCTACTCTCTAAGGGGTTTTTCGGGGTGCTGAACACGAATCTGAAGTCCGTTTTTCGATAAAACGCTTCCTTCATGGTTATTTTCGCGTTTTTTCATCAAAATTGCTCAAAAATTAACTCTGTTTAATCGCTTTCAAACCTACTCTCTAAGGGGTTTTTCGGGGTGCTGAACACGAATCTGAAGTCCTTTTTTCGATAAAACGCTTCCTTCATGGTTATTTTCGCGTTTTTTCATCAAAATTGCTCAAAAATTAACTCTGTTTAATCGCTTTCAAACCTACTCTCTAAGGGGTTTTTCGGGGTGCTGAACACGAATCTGAAGTCCTTTTTTCGATAAAACGCTTCCTTCATGGTTATTTTCGCGTTTTTTCATCAAAATTGCTCAAAAATTAACTCTGTTTAATCGCTTTCAAACCTACTCTCTAAGGGGTTTTTCGGGGTGCTGAACACGAATCTGAAGTCCGTTTTTCGATAAAACGCTTCCTTCATGGTTATTTTCGCGTTTTTTCATCAAAATTGCTCAAAAATTAACTCTGTTTAATCGCTTTCAAACCTACTCTCTAAGGGGTTTTTCGGGGTGCTGAACACGAATCTGAAGTCCGTTTTTCGATAAAACGCTTCCTTCATGGTTATTTTCGCGTTTTTTCATCAAAATTGCTCAAAAATTAACTCTGTTTAATCGCTTTCAAACCTACTCTCTAAGGGGTTTTTCGGGGTGCTGAACACGAATCTGAAGTCCTTTTTTCGATAAAACGCTTCCTTCATGGTTATTTTCGCGTTTTTTCATCAAAATTGCTCAAAAATTAACTCTGTTTAATCGCTTTCAAACCTACTCTCTAAGGGGTTTTTCGGGGTGCTGAACACGAATCTGAAGTCCGTTTTTCGATAAAACGCTTCCTTCATGGTTATTTTCGCGTTTTTTCATCAAAATTGCTCAAAAATTAACTCTGTTTAATCGCTTTCAAACCTACTCTCTAAGGGGTTTTTCGGGGTGCTGAACACGAATCTGAAGTCCGTTTTTCGATAAAACGCTTCCTTCATGGTTATTTTCGCGTTTTTTCATCAAAATTGCTCAAAAATTAACTCTGTTTAATCGCTTTCAAACCTACTCTCTAAGGGGTTTTTCGGGGTGCTGAACACGAATCTGAAGTCCGTTTTTCGATAAAACGCTTCCTTCATGGTTATTTTCGCGTTTTTTCATCAAAATTGCTCAAAAATTAACTCTGTTTAATCGCTTTCAAACCTACTCTCTAGGGGTTTTTCGGGGTGCTGAACACGAATCTGAAGTCCGTTTTTCGATAAAACGCTTCCTTCATGGTTATTTTCGCGTTTTTTCATCAAAATTGCTCAAAAATTAACTCTGTTTAATCGCTTTCAAACCTACTCTCTAAGGGGTTTTTCGGGGTGCTGAACACGAATCTGAAGTCCGTTTTTCGATAAAACGCTTCCTTCATGGTTATTTTCGCGTTTTTTCATCAAAATTGCTCAAAAATTAACTCTGTTTAATCGCTTTCAAACCTACTCTCTAAGGGGTTTTTCGGGGTGCTGAACACGAATCTGAAGTCCGTTTTTCGATAAAACGCTTCCTTCATGGTTATTTTCGCGTTTTTTCATCAAAATTGCTCAAAAATTAACTCTGTTTAATCGCTTTCAAACCTACTCTCTAAGGGGTTTTTCGGGGTGCTGAACACGAATCTGAAGTCCGTTTTTCGATAAAACGCTTCCTTCATGGTTATTTTCGCGTTTTTTCATCAAAATTGCTCAAAAATTAACTCTGTTTAATCGCTTTCAAACCTACTCTCTAAGGGGTTTTTCGGGGTGCTGAACACGAATCTGAAGTCCGTTTTTCGATAAAACGCTTCCTTCATGGTTATTTTCGCGTTTTTTCATCAAAATTGCTCAAAAATTAACTCTGTTTAATCGCTTTCAAACCTACTCTCTAAGGGGTTTTTCGGGGTGCTGAACACGAATCTGAAGTCCGTTTTTCGATAAAACGCTTCCTTCATGGTTATTTTCGCGTTTTTTCATCAAAATTGCTCAAAAATTAACTCTGTTTAATCGCTTTCAAACCTACTCTCTAAGGGGTTTTTCGGGGTGCTGAACACGAATCTGAAGTCCGTTTTTCGATAAAACGCTTCCTTCATGGTTATTTTCGCGTTTTTTCATCAAAATTGCTCAAAAATTAACTCTGTTTAATCGCTTTCAAACCTACTCTCTAAGGGGTTTTTCGGGGTGCTGAACACGAATCTGAAGTCCGTTTTTCGATAAAACGCTTCCTTCATGGTTATTTTCGCGTTTTTTCATCAAAATTGCTCAAAAATTAACTCTGTTTAATCGCTTTCAAACCTACTCTCTAAGGGTTTTTCGGGGTGCTGAACACGAATCTGAAGTCCGTTTTTCGATAAAACGCTTCCTTCATGGTTATTTTCGCGTTTTTTCATCAAAATTGCTCAAAAATTAACTCTGTTTAATCGCTTTCAAACCTACTCTCTAAGGGGTTTTTCGGGGTGCTGAACACGAATCTGAAGTCCGTTTTTCGATAAAACGCTTCCTTCATGGTTATTTTCGCGTTTTTTCATCAAAATTGCTCAAAAATTAACTCTGTTTAATCGCTTTCAAACCTACTCTCTAAGGGGTTTTTCGGGGTGCTGAACACGAATCTGAAGTCCGTTTTTCGATAAAACGCTTCCTTCATGGTTATTTTCGCGTTTTTTCATCAAAATTGCTCAAAAATTAACTCTGTTTAATCGCTTTCAAACCTACTCTCTAAGGGGTTTTTCGGGGTGCTGAACACGAATCTGAAGTCCGTTTTTCGATAAAACGCTTCCTTCATGGTTATTTTCGCGTTTTTTCATCAAAATTGCTCAAAAATTAACTCTGTTTAATCGCTTTCAAACCTACTCTCTAAGGGGTTTTTCGGGGTGCTGAACACGAATCTGAAGTCCGTTTTTCGATAAAACGCTTCCTTCATGGTTATTTTCGCGTTTTTTCATCAAAATTGCTCAAAAATTAACTCTGTTTAATCGCTTTCAAACCTACTCTCTAAGGGGTTTTTCGGGGTGCTGAACACGAATCTGAAGTCCGTTTTTCGATAAAACGCTTCCTTCATGGTTATTTTCGCGTTTTTTCATCAAAATTGCTCAAAAATTAACTCTGTTTAATCGCTTTCAAACCTACTCTCTAAGGGGTTTTTCGGGGTGCTGAACACGAATCTGAAGTCCGTTTTTCGATAAAACGCTTCCTTCATGGTTATTTTCGCGTTTTTTCATCAAAATTGCTCAAAAATTAACTCTGTTTAATCGCTTTCAAACCTACTCTCTAAGGGGTTTTTCGGGGTGCTGAACACGAATCTGAAGTCCGTTTTTCGATAAAACGCTTCCTTCATGGTTATTTTCGCGTTTTTTCATCAAAATTGCTCAAAAATTAACTCTGTTTAATCGCTTTCAAACCTACTCTCTAAGGGGTTTTTCGGGGTGCTGAACACGAATCTGAAGTCCGTTTTTCGATAAAACGCTTCCTTCATGGTTATTTTCGCGTTTTTTCATCAAAATTGCTCAAAAATTAACTCTGTTTAATCGCTTTCAAACCTACTCTCTAAGGGGTTTTTCGGGGTGCTGAACACGAATCTGAAGTCCGTTTTTCGATAAAACGCTTCCTTCATGGTTATTTTCGCGTTTTTTCATCAAAATTGCTCAAAAATTAACTCTGTTTAATCGCTTTCAAACCTACTCTCTAAGGGGTTTTTCGGGGTGCTGAACACGAATCTGAAGTCCGTTTTTCGATAAAACGCTTCCTTCATGGTTATTTTCGCGTTTTTTCATCAAAATTGCTCAAAAATTAACTCTGTTTAATCGCTTTCAAACCTACTCTCTAAGGGGTTTTTCGGGGTGCTGAACACGAATCTGAAGTCCGTTTTTCGATAAAACGCTTCCTTCATGGTTATTTTCGCGTTTTTTCATCAAAATTGCTCAAAAATTAACTCTGTTTAATCGCTTTCAAACCTACTCTCTAAGGGGTTTTTCGGGGTGCTGAACACGAATCTGAAGTCCGTTTTTCGATAAAACGCTTCCTTCATGGTTATTTTCGCGTTTTTTCATCAAAATTGCTCAAAAATTAACTCTGTTTAATCGCTTTCAAACCTACTCTCTAAGGGGTTTTTCGGGGTGCTGAACACGAATCTGAAGTCCGTTTTTCGATAAAACGCTTCCTTCATGGTTATTTTCGCGTTTTTTCATCAAAATTGCTCAAAAATTAACTCTGTTTAATCGCTTTCAAACCTACTCTCTAAGGGGTTTTTCGGGGTGCTGAACACGAATCTGAAGTCCGTTTTTTCGATAAAACGCTTCCTTCATGGTTATTTTCGCGTTTTTTCATCAAAATTGCTCAAAAATTAACTCTGTTTAATCGCTTTCAAACCTACTCTCTAAGGGGTTTTTCGGGGTGCTGAACACGAATCTGAAGTCCGTTTTTCGATAAAACGCTTCCTTCATGGTTATTTTCGCGTTTTTTCATCAAAATTGCTCAAAAATTAACTCTGTTTAATCGCTTTCAAACCTACTCTCTAAGGGGTTTTTCGGGGTGCTGAACACGAATCTGAAGTCCGTTTTTCGATAAAACGCTTCCTTCATGGTTATTTTCGCGTTTTTTCATCAAAATTGCTCAAAAATTAACTCTGTTTAATCGCTTTCAAACCTACTCTCTAAGGGGTTTTTCGGGGTGCTGAACACGAATCTGAAGTCCGTTTTTCGATAAAACGCTTCCTTCATGGTTATTTTCGCGTTTTTTCATCAAAATTGCTCAAAAATTA
Organism: Creontiades dilutus; assembly: GCA_031894815.1. NCBI lineage: Eukaryota > Metazoa > Arthropoda > Insecta > Hemiptera > Miridae > Creontiades > Creontiades dilutus. The sequence goes on from JAVIWC010000351.1 coordinate 9,055, forward strand.
ACTCTGTTTAATCGCTTTCAAACCTACTCTCTAAGGGGTTTTTCGGGGTGCTGAACACGAATCTGAAGTCCGTTTTTCGATAAAACGCTTCCTTCATGGTTATTTTCGCGTTTTTTCATCAAAATTGCTCAAAAATTAACTCTGTTTAATCGCTTTCAAACCTACTCTCTAAGGGGTTTTTCGGGGTGCTGAACACGAATCTGAAGTCCGTTTTTCGATAAAACGCTTCCTTCATGGTTATTTTCGCGTTTTTTCATCAAAATTGCTCAAAAATTAACTCTGTTTAATCGCTTTCAAACCTACTCTCTAAGGGGTTTTTCGGGGTGCTGAACACGAATCTGAAGTCCGTTTTTCGATAAAACGCTTCCTTCATGGTTATTTTCGCGTTTTTTCATCAAAATTGCTCAAAAATTAACTCTGTTTAATCGCTTTCAAACCTACTCTCTAATGGTTATTTTCTGCGTTTTTTCATCAAAATTGCTCAAAATTAACTCTGTTTAATCGCTTTCAAACCTACTCTCTAAGGGGTTTTTGGGGTGCTGAACACGAATCTGAAGTCCGTTTTTCGATAAAACGTTCCTTCATGGTTTTTTCGCGTTTTTTCATCAAAATTGCTCAAAAATTAACTCTGTTTAATCGCTTTCAAACCTACCCTCTAAGGGGTTTTCGGGGTGCTGAACACGAATCTGAAGTCCGTTTTTCGATAAAACGCTTCCTTCATGGTATTTTTCGCGTTTTTTCATCAAATTGCTCAAAAAATTAACTCTGTTTAATCGCTTTCAAACCTACTCTAAGGGGTTTTTCGGGGTGCTGAACACGAATCTGAAGTCCGTTTTTCGATAAAACGCTTCCTTCATGGTTATTTTCGCGTTTTTTCATCAAAATTGCTCAAAAATTAACTCTGTTTAATCGCTTTCAAACCTACTCTCTAAGGGGTTTAAATTAACTCCGTTTAATCGCTTTCAAACCTACTCTCTAAGGGGTTTTTCGGGGTGCTGAACACGAATCTGAAGTCCGTTTTTCGATAAAACGCTTCCTTCATGGTTATTTTCGCGTTTTTTCATCAAAATTGCTCAAAAATTAACTCCTGTTTAATCGCTTTTCCAAACCTACTCTCTAAAGGGGTTTTTCGGGGTGCTGAACACGAATCTGAAGTCCGTTTTTTCGATAAAACGCTTCCTTCATGGTTATTTTCGCGTTTTTTCATCAAATTTGCTCAAAAATTAACTCTGTTTAATCGCTTTCAAACCTACTCTCTAAGGGGTTTTTCGGGGTGCTGATCACGAATCTGAAGTCGTTTTTCGATAAAACGCTTCCTTCATGGTTATTTTCGCGTTTTTTCATCAAAATTGCTCAAAAATTAACTCTGTTTAATCGCTTTCAAACCTACTCTCTAAGGGGTTTTTCGGGGTGCTGAACACGAATCTGAAGTCCGTTTTTCGATAAAACGCTTCCTTCATGGTTATTTTCGCGTTTTTTCATCAAAATTGCTCAAAAATTAACTCTGTTTAATCGCTTTCAAACCTACTCTCTAAGGGGTTTTTCGGGGTGCTGAACACGAATCTGAAGTCCTTTTTTCGATAAAACGCTTCCTTCATGGTTATTTTCGCGTTTTTTCATCAAAATTGCTCAAAAATTAACTCTGTTTAATCGCTTTCAAACCTACTCTCTAAGGGGTTTTTCGGGGTGCTGAACACGAATCTGAAGTCCGTTTTTCGATAAAACGCTTCCTTCATGGTTATTTTCGCGTTTTTTCATCAAAATTGCTCAAAAATTAACTCTGTTTAATCGCTTTCAAACCTACTCTCTAAGGGGTTTTTCGGGGTGCTGAACACGAATCTGAAGTCCGTTTTTCGATAAAACGCTTCCTTCATGGTTATTTTCGCGTTTTTTCATCAAAATTGCTCAAAAATTAACTCTGTTTAATCGCTTTCAAACCTACTCTCTAAGGGGTTTTTCGGGGTGCTGAACACGAATCTGAAGTCCGTTTTTCGATAAAACGCTTCCTTCATGGTTATTTTCGCGTTTTTTCATCAAAATTGCTCAAAAATTAACTCTGTTTAATCGCTTTCAAACCTACTCTCTAAGGGGTTTTTCGGGGTGCTGAACACGAATCTGAAGTCCGTTTTTCGATAAAACGCTTCCTTCATGGTTATTTTCGCGTTTTTTCATCAAAATTGCTCAAAAATTAACTCTGTTTAATCGCTTTCAAACCTACTCTCTAAGGGGTTTTTCGGGGTGCTGAACACGAATCTGAAGTCCGTTTTTCGATAAAACGCTTCCTTCATGGTTATTTTCGCGTTTTTTCATCAAAATTGCTCAAAAATTAACTCTGTTTAATCGCTTTCAAACCTACTCTCTAAGGGGTTTTTCGGGGTGCTGAACACGAATCTGAAGTCCGTTTTTCGATAAAACGCTTCCTTCATGGTTATTTTCGCGTTTTTTCATCAAAATTGCTCAAAAATTAACTCTGTTTAATCGCTTTCAAACCTACTCTCTAAGGGGTTTTTCGGGGTGCTGAACACGAATCTGAAGTCCGTTTTTCGATAAAACGCTTCCTTCATGGTTATTTTCGCGTTTTTTCATCAAAATTGCTCAAAAATTAACTCTGTTTAATCGCTTTCAAACCTACTCTCTAAGGGGTTTTTCGGGGTGCTGAACACGAATCTGAAGTCCGTTTTTCGATAAAACGCTTCCTTCATGGTTATTTTCGCGTTTTTTCATCAAAATTGCTCAAAAATTAACTCTGTTTAATCGCTTTCAAACCTACTCTCTAAGGGGTTTTTCGGGGTGCTGAACACGAATCTGAAGTCCTTTTTTCGATAAAACGCTTCCTTCATGGTTATTTTCGCGTTTTTTCATCAAAATTGCTCAAAAATTAACTCTGTTTAATCGCTTTCAAACCTACTCTCTAAGGGGTTTTTCGGGGTGCTGAACACGAATCTGAAGTCCTTTTTTCGATAAAACGCTTCCTTCATGGTTATTTTCGCGTTTTTTCATCAAAATTGCTCAAAAATTAACTCTGTTTAATCGCTTTCAAACCTACTCTCTAAGGGGTTTTTCGGGGTGCTGAACACGAATCTGAAGTCCTTTTTTCGATAAAACGCTTCCTTCATGGTTATTTTCGCGTTTTTTCATCAAAATTGCTCAAAAATTAACTCTGTTTAATCGCTTTCAAACCTACTCTCTAAGGGGTTTTTCGGGGTGCTGAACACGAATCTGAAGTCCGTTTTTCGATAAAACGCTTCCTTCATGGTTATTTTCGCGTTTTTTCATCAAAATTGCTCAAAAATTAACTCTGTTTAATCGCTTTCAAACCTACTCTCTAAGGGGTTTTTCGGGGTGCTGAACACGCTCTGTTTAATCGCTTTCAAACCTACTCTCTAAGGGGTTTTTCGGGGTGCTGAACACGAATCTGAAGTCCGTTTTTCGATAAAACGCTTCCTTCATGGTTATTTTCGCGTTTTTTCATCAAAATTGCTCAAAAATTAACTCTGTTTAATCGCTTTCAAACCTACTCTCTAAGGGGTTTTTCGGGGTGCTGAACACGAATCTGAAGTCCGTTTTTCGATAAAACGCTTCCTTCATGGTTATTTTCGCGTTTTTTCATCAAAATTGCTCAAAAATTAACTCTGTTTAATCGCTTTCAAACCTACTCTCTAAGGGGTTTTCGGGGTGCTGAACACGAATCTGAAGTCCGTTTTTCGATAAAACGCTTCCTTCATGGTTATTTTCGCGTTTTTTCATCAAAATTGCTCAAAAATTAACTCTGTTTAATCGCTTTCAAACCTACTCTCTAGGGGTTTTTCGGGGTGCTGAACACGAATCTGAAGTCCGTTTTTCGATAAAACGCTTCCTTCATGGTTATTTTCGCGTTTTTTCATCAAAATTGCTCAAAAATTAACTCTGTTTAATCGCTTTCAAACCTACTCTCTAAGGGGTTTTTCGGGGTGCTGAACACGAATCTGAAGTCCTTTTTTCGATAAAACGCTTCCTTCATGGTTATTTTCGCGTTTTTTCATCAAAATTGCTCAAAAATTAACTCTGTTTAATCGCTTTCAAACCTACTCTCTAAGGGGTTTTTCGGGGTGCTGAACACGAATCTGAAGTCCGTTTTTCGATAAAACGCTTCCTTCATGGTTATTTTCGCGTTTTTTCATCAAAATTGCTCAAAAATTAACTCTGTTTAATCGCTTTCAAACCTACTCTCTAAGGGGTTTTTCGGGGTGCTGAACACGAATCTGAAGTCCGTTTTTCGATAAAACGCTTCCTTCATGGTTATTTTCGCGTTTTTTCATCAAAATTGCTCAAAAATTAACTCTGTTTAATCGCTTTCAAACCTACTCTCTAAGGGGTTTTTCGGGGTGCTGAACACGAATCTGAAGTCCGTTTTTCGATAAAACGCTTCCTTCATGGTTATTTTCGCGTTTTTTCATCAAAATTGCTCAAAAATTAACTCTGTTTAATCGCTTTCAAACCTACTCTCTAAGGGGTTTTTCGGGGTGCTGAACACGAATCTGAAGTCCGTTTTTCGATAAAACGCTTCCTTCATGGTTATTTTCGCGTTTTTTCATCAAAATTGCTCAAAAATTAACTCTGTTTAATCGCTTTCAAACCTACTCTCTAAGGGGTTTTTCGGGGTGCTGAACACGAATCTGAAGTCCGTTTTTCGATAAAACGCTTCCTTCATGGTTATTTTCGCGTTTTTTCATCAAAATTGCTCAAAAATTAACTCTGTTTAATCGCTTTCAAACCTACTCTCTAAGGGGTTTTTCGGGTGCTGAACACGAATCTGAAGTCCTTTTTTCGATAAAACGCTTCCTTCATGGTTATTTTCGCGTTTTTTCATCAAAATTGCTCAAAAATTAACTCTGTTTAATCGCTTTCAAACCTACTCTCTAAGGGGTTTTTCGGGGTGCTGAACACGAATCTGAAGTCCGTTTTTCGATAAAACGCTTCCTTCATGGTTATTTTCGCGTTTTTTCATCAAAATTGCTCAAAAATTAACTCTGTTTAATCGCTTTCAAACCTACTCTCTAAGGGTTTTTCGGGGTGCTGAACACGAATCTGAAGTCCGTTTTTCGATAAAACGCTTCCTTCATGGTTATTTTCGCGTTTTTTCATCAAAATTGCTCAAAAATTAACTCTGTTTAATCGCTTTCAAACCTACTCTCTAAGGGGTTTTTCGGGGTGCTGAACACGAATCTGAAGTCCGTTTTTCGATAAAACGCTTCCTTCATGGTTATTTTCGCGTTTTTTCATCAAAATTGCTCAAAAATTAACTCTGTTTAATCGCTTTCAAACCTACTCTCTAAGGGGTTTTTCGGGGTGCTGAACACGAATCTGAAGTCCGTTTTTCGATAAAACGCTTCCTTCATGGTTATTTTCGCGTTTTTTCATCAAAATTGCTCAAAAATTAACTCTGTTTAATCGCTTTCAAACCTACTCTCTAAGGGGTTTTTCGGGGTGCTGAACACGAATCTGAAGTCCGTTTTTCGATAAAACGCTTCCTTCATGGTTATTTTCGCGTTTTTTCATCAAAATTGCTCAAAAATTAACTCTGTTTAATCGCTTTCAAACCTACTCTCTAAGGGGTTTTTCGGGGTGCTGAACACGAATCTGAAGTCCGTTTTTCGATAAAACGCTTCCTTCATGGTTATTTTCGCGTTTTTTCATCAAAATTGCTCAAAAATTAACTCTGTTTAATCGCTTTCAAACCTACTCTCTAAGGGGTTTTTCGGGGTGCTGAACACGAATCTGAAGTCCGTTTTTCGATAAAACGCTTCCTTCATGGTTATTTTCGCGTTTTTTCATCAAAATTGCTCAAAAATTAACTCTGTTTAATCGCTTTCAAACCTACTCTCTAAGGGGTTTTTCGGGGTGCTGAACACGAATCTGAAGTCCGTTTTTCGATAAAACGCTTCCTTCATGGTTATTTTCGCGTTTTTTCATCAAAATTGCTCAAAAATTAACTCTGTTTAATCGCTTTCAAACCTACTCTCTAAGGGGTTTTTCGGGGTGCTGAACACGAATCTGAAGTCCGTTTTTCGATAAAACGCTTCCTTCATGGTTATTTTCGCGTTTTTTCATCAAAATTGCTCAAAAATTAACTCTGTTTAATCGCTTTCAAACCTACTCTCTAAGGGGTTTTTCGGGGTGCTGAACACGAATCTGAAGTCCGTTTTTCGATAAAACGCTTCCTTCATGGTTATTTTCGCGTTTTTTCATCAAAATTGCTCAAAAATTAACTCTGTTTAATCGCTTTCAAACCTACTCTCTAAGGGGTTTTTCGGGGTGCTGAACACGAATCTGAAGTCCGTTTTTCGATAAAACGCTTCCTTCATGGTTATTTTCGCGTTTTTTCATCAAAATTGCTCAAAAATTAACTCTGTTTAATCGCTTTCAAACCTACTCTCTAAGGGGTTTTTCGGGGTGCTGAACACGAATCTGAAGTCCGTTTTTCGATAAAACGCTTCCTTCATGGTTATTTTCGCGTTTTTTCATCAAAATTGCTCAAAAATTAACTCTGTTTAATCGCTTTCAAACCTACTCTCTAAGGGGTTTTTCGGGGTGCTGAACACGAATCTGAAGTCCGTTTTTCGATAAAACGCTTCCTTCATGGTTATTTTCGCGTTTTTTCATCAAAATTGCTCAAAAATTAACTCTGTTTAATCGCTTTCAAACCTACTCTCTAAGGGGTTTTTCGGGGTGCTGAACACGAATCTGAAGTCCGTTTTTCGATAAAACGCTTCCTTCATGGTTATTTTCGCGTTTTTCATCAAAATTGCTCAAAAATTAACTCTGTTTAATCGCTTTCAAACCTACTCTCTAAGGGGTTTTTCGGGGTGCTGAACACGAATCTGAAGTCCGTTTTTCGATAAAACGCTTCCTTCATGGTTATTTTCGCGTTTTTTCATCAAAATTGCTCAAAAATTAACTCTGTTTAATCGCTTTCAAACCTACTCTCTAAGGGGTTTTTCGGGGTGCTGAACACGAATCTGAAGTCCGTTTTTCGATAAAACGCTTCCTTCATGGTTATTTTCGCGTTTTTTCATCAAAATTGCTCAAAAATTAACTCTGTTTAATCGCTTTCAAACCTACTCTCTAAGGGGTTTTTCGGGGTGCTGAACACGAATCTGAAGTCCGTTTTTCGATAAAACGCTTCCTTCATGGTTATTTTCGCGTTTTTTCATCAAAATTGCTCAAAAATTAACTCTGTTTAATCGCTTTCAAACCTACTCTCTAAGGGGTTTTTCGGGGTGCTGAACACGAATCTGAAGTCCGTTTTTCGATAAAACGCTTCCTTCATGGTTATTTTCGCGTTTTTTCATCAAAATTGCTCAAAAATTAACTCTGTTTAATCGCTTTCAAACCTACTCTCTAAGGGGTTTTTCGGGGTGCTGAACACGAATCTGAAGTCCGTTTTTCGATAAAACGCTTCCTTCATGGTTATTTTCGCGTTTTTTCATCAAAATTGCTCAAAAATTAACTCTGTTTAATCGCTTTCAAACCTACTCTCTAAGGGGTTTTTCGGGGTGCTGAACACGAATCTGAAGTCCGTTTTTCGATAAAACGCTTCCTTCATGGTTATTTTCGCGTTTTTTCATCAAAATTGCTCAAAAATTAACTCTGTTTAATCGCTTTCAAACCTACTCTCTAAGGGGTTTTTCGGGGTGCTGAACACGAATCTGAAGTCCGTTTTTCGATAAAACGCTTCCTTCATGGTTATTTTCGCGTTTTTTCATCAAAATTGCTCAAAAATTAACTCTGTTTAATCGCTTTCAAACCTACTCTCTAAGGGGTTTTTCGGGGTGCTGAACACGAATCTGAAGTCCGTTTTTCGATAAAACGCTTCCTTCATGGTTATTTTCGCGTTTTTTCATCAAAATTGCTCAAAAATTAACTCTGTTTAATCGCTTTCAAACCTACTCTCTAAGGGGTTTTTCGGGGTGCTGAACACGAATCTGAAGTCCGTTTTTCGATAAAACGCTTCCTTCATGGTTATTTTCGCGTTTTTTCATCAAAATTGCTCAAAAATTAACTCTGTTTAATCGCTTTCAAACCTACTCTCTAAGGGGTTTTTCGGGGTGCTGAACACGAATCTGAAGTCCGTTTTTCGATAAAACGCTTCCTTCATGGTTATTTTCGCGTTTTTTCATCAAAATTGCTCAAAAATTAACTCTGTTTAATCGCTTTCAAACCTACTCTCTAAGGGGTTTTTCGGGGTGCTGAACACGAATCTGAAGTCCGTTTTTCGATAAAACGCTTCCTTCATGGTTATTTTCGCGTTTTTTCATCAAAATTGCTCAAAAATTAACTCTGTTTAATCGCTTTCAAACCTACTCTCTAAGGGGTTTTTCGGGGTGCTGAACACGAATCTGAAGTCCGTTTTTCGATAAAACGCTTCCTTCATGGTTATTTTCGCGTTTTTTCATCAAAATTGCTCAAAAATTAACTCTGTTTAATCGCTTTCAAACCTACTCTCTAAGGGGTTTTCGGGGTGCTGTTTTCGATAAAACGCTTCCTTCATGGTTATTTTCGCGTTTTTTCATCAAAATTGTAAAATTAACTC
>JAVIWC010000352.1:0-18066 GCA_031894815.1 Creontiades dilutus
ACGCTACTCTATGACCCCAAAAACTAAAAAGGGGTTTAAACTCGTAAAATTTGGTATACTGAGGTTATTTCGTGCGCAGAACCCGAATCTGAAGTTAGTTTGTTGAAATTGTTTCAGAAGTGGCGTTAAACGTATTATTGAGAAAGCTGAGTACCAAGTTTTGCCAGACCTAATATCATTAGCATTGAAAGGGGCTTCGTGGTAGAGTAAAAAAGGTTATCTGAGTAATTATAAATCAAACTCATATGTAGAACTTATAATGTATGTCCTCTGATACTTAAATTTTACCACAAAGTAGGTAGATAATATCACGATAATAGAACAGCGGGTGATTTCAAAAAGTTTGTCACATCATTTGTACGAAGTATCCATCACCAACATTATTTTGACAAACTAAATAACACACAATAAACTCAAAATAACTCAACAAACACAAATAAATGGTTACTTTCTTGCTAGGTATGAAAATGAATTTTTCTCCGATACCTACATAATCAAATAAAAAGAAGTAGGTAATATTGGACGTGACAAGGCTTTCTTCTTGCCAAACGCGAAATAGCCTTGATCGTGGGCATCCGCTTCGTAGATCTGAAATAGAGACCAAGCGGCTGAAGAGATAAACCCTGAGTAGTTGGAACAGTAAAATTGTAATCTCACCGTAAATTAATTTCCTTGCTAGTTTTTTGCTCTTAACTCGGAAACGGTAGGCCTCACAAAAAAACTGTCGAAATAAAAAATGAAGCTGACAAAATTCGCTACAAAATTGTTCATCTTCATTTTTTGCCTATCTTTAACAGTTGAGGACATAATATGTTGAATATTATTCAAGCTTAAAAGTAGGAAAAGATTTAAAAAAACAAAAAAAAATTTTAATCCTTGCATACCAAATTTGCATAAAACCCAGTCAAATGCAGGTAAATGCAGTTCATTCTGGATTCGACATTTAGTGCTACTGTTCAGGAAAAGATATACGTCCATTTCAGGGTCAATAAAGGTCAATATCGTCTCTAGTTGTGGACGAAAAAAATCGGACGAACGCTATTCTTCATAATTATTTGCGTAGAGTTCAAAAATGACAAAATTGCGCATCACGCAACCGCGCAACCATGCGCAACCAAGATCAACTTTGTTTTTTCAAATGGGAATCCCCATTTTTTATTGCAGATTCGAATTTTACGGAAAATTTCATGAACATTTGGTTCCTCAATCGATTTTTTTTATTGCGGGCAACCCGCTCAGCGAGCGCTCAAAGATGCGATGCGCCAAAATTGAGATGAAGGTAGTCTTCAAATGTGGCACAAGAATTTTAATTGTTTTTCAACGCTGATTCACGTGGTGCTATAAATTTTGTGCTATCCGTTCTTTTTGAATAGGAAATCATCGATTTTCTTATGAAGGATAATGAATCAATCCCGATAAAGTGTTAAAAAATAGGAAAGTAACAATTAACTTTTACACATCACAAAATTTTGCTAAGAATTTTCAGTCTTTTAAAAACATCTTTAGAATAAATAATAATAAATTGATAAGTAGTTCCGAACATTGATGATAACTCACAAAATATCAGCTAAAGGAAGCAACATTACCTATGCTTCATCCGTTGTACATCGCAAGGTGAAAAAATGATTGAAACAATTAAGCTATAAATTGTTCGAATTAAGCTCCTCCTTCAGTAACGCACGCCCCTGCTCTGAGTATAAATTTTGTCATTTTCGTTGTTCTCATCGCAAATCATCAACACATTGATTATGCACCGTGAACGAGATCACGCTCCAACTGGATACGGTAGTTTCGCATTATGTAAACAGCAATGTCTACCTGCACAAAGGAGAAATAATTCGTGGAGGGAACAATACTCGGAAAAGATTCCACGGAAAATCAATTATTTCCTCCTAAAAAAGTGACTTTTTCGGCTGTAAATGTCGTAAAATGAAATCAAATCAAGAAAAGGATATCAAGACGCGATTCAGCGTTGAAAAACAGAGCTTAGTCGTGTGCCACACTTGAGGACTATCTTCATCTCAATTTTGGCGCATCGCATTCTGAGCGGTCGCTGAGCTGGTTGCGCGCGGTAAAAAAAAATCGATTGAGGATCTGAATGTTCATGAAATTTTCCGTAGAATTCGAATCTACAATAAAAAATGGGGGTTTTGTACATCGAAAGCAAAACATCGATAATCGAATCATCGAATCGGTTCCGGGAATGTTTCATCACTTTGTTAGAAGATTTTGTTAATTTCCTATTTAGTAGTTCAAGTAGTTTTGTGAATATTTTCAGTAAGAGTTATCTTCAAATTCAGCAAATTGATCATCGCCCACTTGATTCGACTCATCGCCCCCCTAATGCCCATTGCTCTCCCATCGCCCCCCAGAGACCTCTCATCGCCCCCTTTGGGAACCACTGCTCTAGCCGATCAGTGTGATATAGTTATAATTAGTTCAACATTTTTATATACTCACGTATCGCCGGAAATCGGTGATGCAAAACGTGCATATTGAATCTGGATCATCACTTAGGCCCATTCTTTTTTGAAGGACAGAGCACGGGTTGAATTTTGAATCTGAAAACAAAGAACGTACCTATGAGTGGACGAGTGAATATCTTACCCCGAAATCATATGTTACAGGTGCTTTTTATAAATGATTTCCTAGGTTTTGCAACGTTTTTGCCCCTCTCGAAAAATTAGTTTTGTACGTGGAATCTGAATTTCCAGTGAAAAGAGGGTTCCTGTTAATAAGTGAAAATTCAACTTGTCGAAATTCACGTAAAAATCCAAAAACTTTTGGGTTTATTTTCAATAATAAACCTTTGCAATATACAGGGTGTACAGCGTATGATCCGAAAATGTTCGCCCACGTGTTCTACCACTAGTTTCCAACAAAAAGTGCCTCCTAGAGATTTTCTTTTAGATGCTTCGTTTTTGAGTTTTCTCATTTTTAAATTTTGTTTCGTTTTTTCGAACTTACGTCATTAAAACGGCCGTAACTCCGGCGTTTTCAAAGTATTTGCAAATCTAAGTATGCCGTTGGAAAGAGCATAAAACTATCTATCATCTCAGTCTTTAATAATAATTTTTTAAAAGGAACTAAAGGGTAAAAATGAGGCTGAAAAGTAAATTTTGTCAAAGTTTGAAAAAAATTATTTTTTTAATGGCTCATTAGTCCCCTTAATTTTAATGATACGTTTGAGCCTGTAAGCTTAAAAAATGCGCAAAAGTCGCAGCTTTACAATGGTATATTTAATTTTTAGGTTTTGGAGGGAACTTTTTTGAGGAAATTGGGATTTTATGCAAAAAAAAAAAAAAAACCGTGTATTTTCAAGGACATTTGACGTGATTGAACGGGTGTGTGGATCTACCGTTGACCGTCAATCACATCATCATACATTTTGCTCGTGTCGATGTTTCTATTAACGATAAGAAGAGGAAATCATAATAACAATCAACGGGATCAAACCTCACGATATCAGCAAGAACGGGAGACATTTAACAGTTGATTTACATCAATTCATTCCGCGGATGCTCTCACTCAAACTTAAATTTTTCAGGTAATGCCGTTGACATGATACATTCTACACCCAGAAAGAGAAAAAAAGTTTTAGTTAAGTAGGTTTTATTCTCTTTTTAAAAAAACAAAAATCCTCAAATTTGCTTGAAAATACACTTTTTTTTGCATAAAATCTCAATTTTCTCAAAAATGTTCCCTCTAAAACCTAAAAATTAAATATACCATTGGAAAGCTGAGACTTTTGCGCATTTTTTAAGCTTACAGGCTCAAGCGTATCATTAAAATTAAGGGGGACTAATGAGCCATTAAAAAAATAATGTTTTTCAAACTTTGACAAAATTTACTTTTCAGGCTCATTTTTACCCCTTAGTTCCTTTAAAAAAATTATTATTAAAGACTGAGACGATAGATAATTTTATGCTCTTTCCAACGGCATACTTAGATTATCAAATACTTTGAAAACGCCGGAGTCACGGCTGTTTTAGTGACGTAAGTTTGAAAACACGAAAAAAGATCTTAAAAGTGAAATAACTCAAAAACCTCTAAAAATAAATCTCTAGGAGGCACTTTTTGTTGGAAACTAGTTGTAGAACACGTGTGCGAAGATTTTCGGATCATATGCTGTACACCCTGTATATTGTCACGATGGGGGCAACAGGGAGGGATCGTTATGCAGACGTCGCCACATCGGTCCTGTCCCGGGAGCCCAATTCCTTACGAGTCGTTGCTTGGTCTTCAAAACGTAACAATTTGGACCCTCCCTAATGTTAGTTTAAGTTTCAAGATACAGAAATTTCAAAAATCCAATTTATATATTTAAAAACAATCTGTTCATCCGCCCTCTGAAGCTTTTTTTCTAACTACTGGAACTAAATTTACGAAATTTTACTCAAACATCCGAAATTGATCAGGGATGTGCCAGTAATCTTGGCATCCTGATCAATCAACCCTTAAGGTTTATATTTAAGGATTAAACATTTAAAAATCGAAATTCTAAACACTTCTGTTGTAAGAGGGTAGTTTTGTATTTGATACAGATAGAAATTAGTCCCCTGAATTAAATGAGACCACTCGGGTTAATGTACGATCATCGTTGGTTCACCATTTGCAAATCCAGGTAGGCTTGAGCTAGACCTCATAGATGGTGGCAGCCCAAGCATTCTCATCTTGAATGAAATTACAAGATGTGGAGGCGTGAGGTGCCTAGTTTAGGTCGAGTGCCACAGACTTCGTCGAATCTACACAGATAACTAAACTAATAACTAATCTACTTAGATTTTTCTAAAAGGGCTATTACGAGAGTCATCCAGAAAGTAAGGTTATAAACTCCCTGGAAGGTGCAAAGACTTTTTTTTCGGGGTTGGTATTACTGCGTGTAGAGGGGTTCCTAGTAGTCACAATAAGCACCCGCCCGCAACCTCTGCAGGGACTGTTCGCTCCACCTACAGCCGATGCAAAATTCGGGCGGTCATCAAGTTCCTCACTTTGCGTCGCGAATCTGCCTTTGAAATCCATCGTCAGCTCGTGGAAACTTATGGACCTGAGGTAATGTCTCGTCAGCAAAAAAATTCAAGGTTCAGCCCTTGGAGCAGAAGATCATGGCATCAGTGTTTTGGGACAGAAAAGGGGTGTTGTGCTGATGCGTAGTGTGAGACCCTTAAAAATTGAGGAAAAAAATCAAAGACAAAAGAAGGGGAATGCTGACTCGTGGTGTGTCCCTTCTTCACGACGACGTCAGACCCAGGACCTGCTTGTGTCGTTTGGATGGGATGTTGTGACCCATCCACCATATTCACCGGACTTGGCGCCTTCGGACTTCCACCTTTTTACCAAATTGAAGGAGTTCTTGGGTGGAAAACGTTTTTCCAACGACGAGGAGGTGAAGGAAACTGTCGAGAAGTGGTTTTTGGAGTTGGAGCGAAGTGTGTATGACGAGGGCATAAAAAAGCTGGTACCCAGGCTGAAGAAATGTGTTGAAGTTGGTGGCGATTATGTAGAAAAAACGTCTGCAAAGTGGGTGTATGCACATAGCTTCCTCGTATCCATAACATGACTGTATAGATCATTGAAAATTATTATTGACTAAAGAACTTCGTCCAACTAGGCGAAGTAAATATTGAATTAGGGTAAATTTATTGTTATGCAGGAGCATAACTTGAGAAAATAAAGGTAGGCATGTTCAACTATTGCACAAACTATGTAATATACCGAATTATTCCGAAGAATCCCTGAAAATTTCATCGAAATCGGTCAAGAACTCCCGGATTTATGCGCGAAACAAGAATTTCAAGTTTGCGCATGCGCAGAGGCTACTATTGATCCGGGGGTCATGGAACTCATAGGGGACCATCTACACATCAAACCGAACAATCTCTGAAAATTTCATCGAAATTGGTCGAGAACTCCCGGTGTTATGCGCGTAACAAGGATTTCACGTTTGCGCATGCGCAGAGGCTACTATTGATCCGGGGGTCATGAAACCTATAGGGGACCATCTACACCCCAACCCGCACAATCCCTGAAAATTTCATCAAAATCGGACTATAACTTCGTGTAGTTTTGCCCGTAACAAGAATTTGCTGACAGACAGACAGACACGCAGACAGACACGGAACCAAAATTGTTCAGAAAGGTCTAAAACCCAAAATGCGAGTGGAATTTTTGATTTTGGAGACAAAAAAACGTTCACATTCCGAAAATGAAAACAATGCTTCCGCTACCTTGGTAGACTCGGAAGCAATAAGGACATATTTTGCTACATTTCCTAAAAATTTGAATAAAATGGAATTTTTTGATTTTTACCAGAAGTAACCTTACTTTCTGGATGACCCTCGTAAATTAAGAAATAATAAACCTCCGTGTTATAATTTGCAGCGTTTTCTTTTTCAAAACCAAATGTAACGTTCATGAGTGGTCCCAATTACATGAGTTCCCCCTGAATAAATGTATGGATATTGTGAATTAGTTGTATGCCTGCGTTTTGTTCCTATTATTGAATGAACCATTATTTCGTTTATACATAACCTGTTACAAGAACCGCTGACAGGTGATCGATGTATTTAGCCGCCAGCCGGATGGTCTCAATCTTGGACAGCTTCCTGTCCATTGGTTCAGTTGGAATCATAGTTCTCAAAATGATGAATGCTGTGTTTACGCTGTGAATGAATTGGTAGGGTACGGAGTTAATGACAATAATATAAACTGATTTAATGGAAGGAGATACATCACTGATTAATACTCAAAAATAACTAATTAGACAGACATAATTGTTTCGCTGAACAGCGGTCTTTAAATATTTGAAAACTAGGTACTTGAATGTTAAAAATCTCAAGGTTGATTGCTAGGAAAATTGTACCTAATTATATCAACAATCAGGTCAATTTATCAAAAACTGTTGAAGCTCATGACGAAACATAGGTTCAATATTGAAAATAATGAAACAAAAACGCTGCAAATTCTTTCACTGGGGTTTATTATTCAATTGGCTTGCGTTCATGATTTGAATTTCTACTAAGCTTTGGAGTGTGCGTGTTTCACAGGTGATAGAGCGATTATTGAATTTCAGGAGATATGCATAGAGCACGTAAATCTGTTCTCAACCGAAATACCTATTTGGATTGATCAGTTGATCATATATAATCGCTATCACGCACGGACTCCAAAGCTTAGTAGAAATTCAAATCATGAACGCAAGAAAATTGAATAATAAACCACAATGAAAGAATTTGCAGCGTTTTTTTAATGGTTATCAGAATGCTTCAACCCGTGTATCGGCTACAAAGCCTTTTAGGAGTTCACTCCAGTATCCACATTACCACATCACTGCGTCACTAGGTTACTGATATCAACACAAAAACAATAAACCAAAATAACGCGAATGTTGGCACCATAAATCGGGCCATAGATCGAGAATGGTTTGACCTACGGACCTGGGGAGGGCTCATTCGATTCCTCGTGGAGTGTTCTTCAAAAAGAGTAAAAATTTTAATAAAACCCCGCTACGACTTGTTTTGAGGTTTTTAGGGATTTTACAAAACTTTGGCAGCCCTTGGAGCAACCAACATGGAATAATTTCAGCTTTTTTGCTTCAGCCGTTTGGGAGAAATCGTGCGTACGGCGGACGGACGGAAAATTTTTTATTGCAGATTCGGATTCTACACCCTTTGAAACGTAAACCATGAAATCAGGGGGTCTAGAATTTTTTTTTTTTTTTTTTTTTTTTCAAGAGCGATTACAATGGTTTATTATTGAATAATAAACCAAAATTTAAAATGAACTGAAAACTCCGTTTCAGCTTATGATTTTTAACAATACTAGGAGGAAGCCTGTGCTTCGCACATATACAGAAACGTATAGAAGCAAACTGCGTTTTAAACATCGGTAGAAATATGGGCTCATTCATTCTGACATTAGAGATAATTTCCTATTCTACCAAAATCTACCAAAATTTAATGTTTTCAGATCCAAAATGTCAGTAAAAGTCCCCTGAATGTCGTTTAGATAGGTTTCTATCGCGACGAATTTTAAAATCCAATTGAATAGTGTTCTAGAAAATAGAAAATTTTGTGGGTCCAAAAGCTAGAGACTCTAAGGGTCGAAACATTTTGAAAAAAAAAAAAAAACAAAAAACAAAACAATTTTGCTACCGACTTCGTTTTGTACCGAGTTTAAGAGCACGGAGACTGGTTTTGGTTTTATTCAATAATAAACCATTGTAAAAAAAAAAATTCTAACCCCCCTGAAAATTTCATGGTTTACGTTTCAAAGGTTGTAGAATCCAAATCTGCAATAAAACTTTTTCCGTCCGTCCGCCGTAAGTCGTACGCACGATTTCTCCCAAAAGGCTGGAGCAAAAAATCTGAAATTTTCAGGAAAAATCAATATTGGTCCGAAAACGCCCCAATTCTTTAGCCAGCTCTCTCACTTAATTTAAAGTGCCCTTTAAGGGTTGTCAAAGTTTTATAAAATCCCTAAAAACCTCAAAAAAAGTCAAGGCGGCCTAAATTTGGCCTTTTTGAAGAACTTTCCATGAGGAATCGAATGAGCCCCTCCCCAGGTCCGTAGCTCAAACCATTCCCGATGTTATCCCCGATTTATGGTGCCAACATTTGCATCCATATTCACTACATCACTAGGTAACTGCGATCAAAACAAAAACAACAGGGTTTTTTTTTAAATTTATTTTTTTAGATTGCAGTAACCTGGTGATGTAATGAATATTGATACTGGAGTGAACTCCTAAAAGGGTTTATAGCCGATAAAAGGGTTGAACCATTCTGATATGCATGCTCCGTCTTACGAAATTTAAAATTTTCAAGTAGAAAATTTTTCATTATAATCGCTATTGAAAAAAAAAAACGCTGCAAATTCTTCCACTGGGGTTTATTGTTCAATGATTCATGATTTGAATTTTTACTAAGCTTTGGAGTCTGCGTGTTTCACAGGTGATAGAGCGATTATCGAATTTCAGGAGGCACACAAATATGATGAACTGATCAATCCGAATAGGTATTTTGGTTGAGAACCGATTCAAGTGCTCTATGCATATCTCCTGAAATTCAATAATCGCTCTATCACCTGTGAAACTCACACATTCCAAAGCTTCGTAGAAATTCAAATCATGAATCATTGAATAATAAGCCTCAGTGAAAGAATTTGCAGCGTTTATACGTAATAACCCCGTGTGTCTAACACGTGACAGACTGTTGTAAAATAATTAATCCAACTATAAGTGAATGTAACGTAGGAAGGACTTGTGAAATGAAGAATGTTACGGAGTCGTATATACTTTTTGCAACTTCATATTTGTTATGGAAACGCCTGCAGATAATCTGGGAATCCTAAATACTTTATGAGAGGCAGCATACAACTTAATTTACCAGCTTACTTTCGTTTGCTGCATGAACGTATTCAGTTACGAACATAAATTTATTGCATTGAACTTACTTTTGAGTTCTATCTCTCTCTCTCGCGTTGGCGTAATACCTGCCCTTGATTGGAAAGTGTCCACTGGCGAAATGGTGGTAATCCATTCCTTGCTGAATGTGATTCGATCAACCTGTAATAGAATGTTGTGGGGTTATCAACAAAACAAGTAGCTAAGTACGGATGAAACCGATCAAGAACAGTCACAAAGCGAGGGGATTTAGAGAGCGTCAGTTTAAAACTTGTTATAGTTACGGTGACCATAATTTTGAAAAAGAAAAGGAGGACCATATAAGAAGTGTAACACAAATTTTATCAACCAGTATTAAATATTGGTAAATAAATGTTATTCAGAAAAAATAAATATGTGTTCGAAATAGGAGCTTTCAAACTAAATTATGCATATAATATTAATATTACTCTCACAGCTTCTGAATCAGGTACGTAACACAGGTAAATATCATTGTTACACAAATAAACGTCATTATCACATTGCAACCTAGGAATTGCAACAAGTTGAACAAATTGTGAAAATAATATGAAACCAGAGTCGTCATTTTTTAAACCAATCGTGTTTGGCAGAACCGTGGATGGCTTTAAGCCGATGCTCGTGGTTCTTCAAAAAATCAAACATTTGTAAGCAACTTTCATCAAAATTGTGGTAAATTTGCATTACCTCCTTCAGAGTGTCAACGCCTAATTGGTTTTTTCTGCACTCCAAGCGTTCAATGAGTGCGCTTGTTGCTGGTAAGCTAAATACTAATTTACACAGAATCTTTGTGTTGGGCAGAAACACTTGGTTGGAGCGCATGTGATTGAAAATTTCACTCCAACGCGTTTCTGAGGCTGTTTTAAGCTCGTTCCATTTGCCAATCTTCTCCTCCGATATGTAGTTTTTAACAAAGGATATCTCGTCAAACATCGCATCTATGTTAATTTTAGCAGATGATCGGGCAAAGATGTCAGAAAAAGATTCACATTACGCTTCATTCCATGAAAATGTTTTTTTGAGCAGAATCCACGAAAATAGGGCAAGATCCTGAATATTTGCGTTTCACTTCCGTAGGTAAATTTCACAAAAAGACGTTGTGTATGAACCACAGCCACAATTCCCCGCAGCCTACCCACAACCTATTAAAGTAGGACCTTGGGAGTACCATTTCAAAAAAGGAGGACCTTACCTTCGTTTTTATGGGTTCAAAAATATGGGAGGACACAAACACAAAAAGTAGGACCTGTACTCCCAAAAGGAGTACCTATGGTCACCGTAGTTATAGTTGTACCTGGTGAAATTTTGAATCCATGATCCATCCTGAAAGAGGAAGGAAAAAGTTACGAAACTTGAAATGTGTATATGCTCTGGGTGTAACTTAAATCCTCAAACAAGGAAGCTCATGGATATTGTTGGGTATAGCACATCAGTGTCAAAATTATTGGCGTCACCTGACTTTTGCATAGTTGCGATCGTTGTTATTTAGACTATCCATTAATTTATGATGTTTTCTCCATTGTTTTTCGATCCCAGCTGATATTAGAACTTTGTAAAAATACTGGAATACAGATTTGAAAGTGGTTATACCTATAGCATAGTGGTTCCCAAACTATATTTGACCATCGCCCACTTTGGTAGCCCGAGTCACGTCATAGCACCCCCCCCCCCTCCCCCTATACACTCCGCAAAGATTTCATCAACTGAAGAAAAACTATACCTAAACTAAAATGTACCCAGTCAGTCCAAACTCCAAACAATGAAAACATTGCAGAAAACACAAACGTACAAATTTTCAGGTTAGTCGGAGAAAAACAGTCCAACAAAATCTGATAACCCAGTTCAACAAGATATCATTAGTAGCAATAGGCGAATGTAAAATTATTGTAACAAGCCGAATTCTTGCAGTTTTCATACGATTTTGATGGTTTTTCAGGGAATGTGTGGGCTAGGATGTAGATGATTCCTCACGAGTTCCATTGCCTACAAACCAATTTATCAGTCTGCGCATGCGCAACAAAAAATCCACAGAGCAAAACTTTTTAAGGAACGGTCTAATAATCTTAAATCGATTGCAATGTGGTCTTATCATCGTTCTGTCCATAATGAATTAGCGCGGAAGACCCGCAATACATGTCGACTTTCCTTTCGGAGGCGTTGATTGAACATGTTCCGCGGTATTTCTGTTTCATAAACCGTTCTAACAAGATTATTTCTCTACATTTCTCTAGATTATCTAAAACATCCAAATGATATATACATTCATTTTACCAATAGGCGGATGCTATTTGCCACACCCGATCGGCAGACTTTTGTTTTGCAACCAAAGTGAATGCAGAAAATGGGAGGTTCTGGGAAAGGTTGAACCCTAAAACTCCCAAGTTCAACTATAGCCGCAACATAAACCCCTTAACTCTAGGCTAACGTAAATCCTTAGGCACTTGATTGATCTTCTCGAACAAAGTCATGATCCAAAAGAATCATATTTGCAGCTCTTTTGGTTTATTATTCAATAATAAACCATTGTAATCGCTCTTGAAAAAAATGCTAACCCCCCTGAAAATTTCAGGGATTACGTTTCAAAGGGTGTAGAATCCAAATCTGCAAATAAAAATGTTTCCGTCCGTCCGCCGTACGCACGATTTCTCCCAAACGGCTGAAGCAAAAAAGCTGAAATTTTCCGGAAAAATCCATGTTGGTCGGCGACGCCCCAATTCTTGAGCCAGCTCTCTCACTTAATTTAAAGTGCCCTTTAATGGTACCTCAAAAAAAGTCAAGGTGGGCTAAATTTGTACTCTTTTTGAAGAACACTCCACGAGGAATCGAATGAGCCCTTCCCCAGGTCCGTAGGTCAAACCATTCTCGATCTATGGCCCGATTTATGGTGCAAACATTCGCGTTATTTTGTTTATTATTGTTTTTGTGTTGATATCAGTAACCTAGTGACGTAGTGATGTAGTAATGTGGATACTGGAGTGAACTCCTAAAAGGCTTTGTAGCCGATACACATTCTGATAACCATTCTAAAAATAACCAAAAAAAAAAAACGCTGCAAATTCTTTCACTGGGGTTTATTATTCAATTGACTTGCGTTCATGATTTGAATTTCTACTAAGCTTTGGAGTGTCCGTGTTTCACAGGTGATAGAGCGATTATTGAATTTCAGGAGATACGCATAGAGCACGTAAATCTGTTTTCAACCAAAATACCTATTTGGATTGATCAGTTGATCATATTCGTGTGCCTTCTGAAATTCAATAATCACTCTATCACTTGTGAAACACGCACACTCCAAAGCTTAATATAAATTCAAATCATGAACGCAAGCCAATTGAATAATAAACCCCAGTGAAAGAATTTGCAGCGTTTAACCGGTTTTTAGACCATTTTAATGAATTCAAAGTATATTTTCCTGCATCCAGAAAAGTACATTGGCTGCATCCAAAATATATTAGGATAGTAGAATTCTACTCATATCAGCTGTGTAGGCAACAGAAATTTCAAAAATATAAGGAAACAAATAAGGTAATAAGTGTACTTGAATGTACCTACTTGAAGCTGTATATTATTTAGAAAATTGTTTTTACCACAAAATTTGTAGTTTGAAATTGTTGAGAACACAAAAAACAAAAGCTCATACTGTTTCATTCATTGAATGAATGTTAAAGTCTAGCTGTCTAGGCATTTCTTATTACAATTACATTGGTTTTTATATAGACATGTTAAATACCTACGCATTAAAATGAATATGCACGTTTTTTTGGGGTAGAGGAGGACTCTAGGTTAGGCACTATCATTACGAACTTGTCTACAGGGTGTTGGATAGTACTCACCAAATACGCTTCAAGAAAGTTCCTGTCGCGATAGACTAAGAGCAGCAACTGAATCATCCGGGATCTAGATCGTTGAGGGGTCCCTAGTGAAATGTCACAGCACGTAATGAGCCATGTAGGTACATCAGATCTCGTACAGTCCCCACTCTACACGGCCTTTTTGCTGAATCTAATCTCATTCTGTCGGCTATCTTTGATACTCGTACATAAATAAAATCCTAAATATTTCATGTCGTCTCAGATTACTAGTGGACTAACTAGTCAACGAATTTACTTCTTTAATTTTGGCATACGATCATCAGAATCGTAACTATTCGATATTAAAGGCCCTGTGCTCACTACTTTAGATTCATAAGCTATGTGACATTTCAAAAGGCTAATTGGAGATTGTATTTCATAGGTTCTCTGAAATTCGAAGCTATCAGCCTCTGATAACCAAAAACTAAGGCCACTTAATGTTCAAACGTTTATTTCTGTTCAGTGCCAAAATGCAGTCAATATTCTGCAAGTCTCCAATCTTGTCCCAAAGAAAATATCTATTTCCACGGATTTCGGAAAGCTAGAACGTGAGATAATGATGATTGGTGGATTTCATGTTTGGACATGCGCAGAGATTGATTTTTGAACAATGAAATTATGGGGAACATCTAAAGCCTAGCACGATCTCAATTAATCAAACGTTTATTTCTATTCAGTGCCAATATGCAGTCCGCCGTCAATACTCTGGAGCAAAAGATCTGAAATTTTCATCCATCTTGGCCCGACGACGCCCCAATTCTTGAGCCAGTCTCCAATTTAAATGTTGTCCCAAAGAAAAACAAATATTTCTATTTGAAGAACGGATGAGGAATCGAATGCTCGAACGTGAGATAATGTGGCCCGATTTATGGTGTCAACATTTGCGTTTTTTGGTTTATTATTGTTTGATTTCTAGGGATACCGATGTTTGGACACTGGAGTAATAGCCGATGTTACTTGTAGTTTACAGGCGATACACGGGTTGAAGCATTCTGATATGTATGAAACGCTGATGATATATAGGTAAATATTATTCAATTGGCTTGCGTTCATGATTTGAATGAACTAATCGTAGTGTGCGTGTTTCACAGGTGATAGAGCGATTATTGAATTTCAGGAGATACATAACACACTCACAGTACCTAATTGGATTGACAGTTGATGATATTTGTGTGCCTCCTCTACATGAAATCGTTTACATTTGGGTTTGGGGAAGTTTTAACGCAATACGCGCTAAAGGACTTGATAAATTTTGGATGTTTTTATTGTTGGAGGGGGGGGGGAGATTTAGATTCAATAAAAAAACGCTGCAAATTCTTTCACTGGGGTTTATTAAAGTGCGTTCATAATTTGAATTTCTACAGCTTTGGAGTGTGCGCGTTTCACAGGTGATAGTGCGAGTATTGGATTTCAGGCGGGACACCAATATGATCAACTGCTCAATCCAAATAGGTATTTTGGATGAGAACCGATTTACGTGGTCTATGCATATCTCCTGAAATTCAAAATCGCATACAAATTTCCAAACCCTAGTAGAAATTCAATTATGAACGCAAGCCAATTTGAATAATAAACCCCAACGACGGACTGTGTCAAGATGTCTAATGCATATTCTAAGACAATTGATGAAACGTATCTGCCAACAAAAAAAAAAATAAAGACTCATGCTCCAAAATAAGAGAACACGGTGTACGTTCCAAATTATTCCTCCGGCTCAGTGATATCCTCGCTACTCACAAGCTACTTTTCAAAGACACATCTTTTTTGAATCCCTTATTTTGGAGCATGATTCTTTATTTTTTGTTGGCAGATACGTTTCGTCCTACACCGAGGACTTCATCAGTCTTGTTATGTCATCAATGAATGCAGAATTCCGGCTTAGACATGGTGGTGGTTAAATAAGAAGGATGAGGGAGCACCTAAAAAACTTCAATTGCCCATACTACAAGTATTGAAACCAAGTGAGGGATGTGTGGTAGCACCACCATGTCTAAGCCGGAATTCTGCATTTATTGATGACATAACAAGACTGATGAAGTCCTCGGTGTAGGTAGAATCGTATCCGCCAACAAAAAATAAAGACTCATGCTCCAAAATAAGGGATTCAAAAAAGATGTGTCTTTGAAAAGTAGCTTGTGAGTAGCGAGGATATCTGAGCCGGAGGAATAATTTGGAACGTACATCGTGAATTCTCTTATAGGTACCTCATCAATTGTCAGAGAATTCATTAGTTGACACAGTCCGTCGATGTGCTGAATTAAGGGTTTCGAAATTTGTATGCCTTTTGATTAAGCTATGCAATTGCGGATCCGAAGAACATACTTTTGCTGCCGAGTCTTCCTAAAGGTAGTGGAAGTTTTCACTTTGGGGACATGACAGTTTTTTCCTTCAAAATGTCTATTAGCATATTGCGTGAGACTGAACAAATTTCGTTTCATGTCTGTCGGCCTGTCTGTGAGTGTGTTTGTCCACATATCGTTGTAACACAACATAAAACCCACCAATCATCATTATCTCACGTTCTAGCTTTCCGATCGCGCCAAATGTTTAAAGTAGTCGAGGAAGAACTTTCTAATAATCACATATAAATTACAAAACAATTTCATCATCATTTCACACGCTATAGAATCAACGGAACAAACTCGCAATACGATGTATTGACATCTCACGTCAACGAACCTTTTTCAAGGTATTGATACGGAGCATGTCCAGTGAATCATTATAACAAGCTTACAGCCAACAAATGTCAGGATCATCCAAAAATATCAAAAGTCTATACCTTCATATTACCTCGACGAGGAAGCAAAGTGCCTGACACATTGGCGTATATATGCAATATTTTCGGGGGGCGGGGGTCCCAGAATACCTGGGGGTCTGGGTGGTATTCTACCAATTTTTCAAATCAGGTGTCTAAAATCACATGTTCAACTATTCTAGCACTAAAAAAAAACCCTGCAAATTCTTTCACTGGGGTTTATTATTCAATCGGCTTGCGTTCATGATTTGAATTTCTACTAAGCTTTGGAGTCTGCGTGTTTCACAGGATAGGGCGATTATTGAATTTCAGGAGATATACATGGAGAACGTTAATCTGTTCTCGACCAAAATACCTATTTGGATTGATCAGTTGATCATATTTGTGTGCCTCCTGAAATTCAATAATCGCCCTATCCTGTGAAACACGCAGACTCCAAAGCTTAGTAGAAATTCAAATCACGAACGCAAGCCAATTGAATAATAAACCCCAGTGAAAGAATACTTATTTACCCCAGCAATTATATTGAATAATAAACCCCAGTAATAATATTGAATAATATTTACCTATATATTATCAGAATGCTTCAACTCCAAAGCTTAGTGGAATGCAAGCCGATTGAATAATAAACTCCAGTGAAAGAATTTGCAGCGTTTTTTATTGAACCTCAATACCCCCACAACAAAAAAATCTATAATTTATCAAGTCCTTTGGCACTCGTATTGCGTTAAAACTTCCCCAAATCCAAATTTAAACGATGTAGCCAAAGGTAGACAGATGTAGAGGGGGCACACAAATATCATCAACTGATCAATCCAAATAGGTGTTTTGGATGAGAACCGATTTACGTGGTCTATGCATATCTCCTGAAATTCAATAATCGCTCTATCACCTGTAAACACGCACACTCCGAAGCTTAGTAAGATTCAAATCAATTGAATAATAAACAGTGAAAGAATACTTATTTACCCCAGTAATAATATTGAATAATAAACCCCAGTGAAAGAATACTTATTTACCCCAGTAATAATATTGAATAATAAACCCCAGTAATAATATTGAATAATATTTACCTATATATTATCAGAATGCTTCAACCCGTGTATCGGCTACTAACTACACTACAAGTATTCACATCGGCTATCACTCCAGTATCCACATTCACTACAACTCGACGCTATCGGCCGGACATCACTACGTTACAAACAAACAATAATAAACGAAAAAACGCAAATGTTGGCACCATAAATCGGGCCATACATCGGGAATGGTTTGACCTACGGACGTGGGGAAGGGCTCATTCGATTCCTAATGGTATGTTCTTCAAATAGGAAAATATTTAGGCCGATTCGACTAGTTTTGAGGTTTCCAGGGATTTTACAAAACTTTTACAGCCCTTAAAGGGCACTTTAAATTGAATGAGGGAGCTGGCTCAAGAATTGGGGCGTCTTCGGACCAAGATGGATTTTTCCTGAAAATTTCAAATTTTTTGCTCCAGCCGTTTCGGAGATGTCGTGCATACGGCGGACGGCGTACGGCGGACGGACGGAAAATTTTTTATTGCAGATTCGGATTCTACACCCTTTGAAACGTAAATCATGAAATATTCAGGGGGGTTAGAATTTTTTTTTCCAGAGCGATTACAATGGTTTATTATTGAATAATAAACCAAAATGATAGAAAAGTAGTTCTTTTCCCAGGGGAAAACATATTTTAGGCCTAAATAAGACTCATATTCAATTATTGCAAGGATGAGTTCTTTCTTTGTTGAGGTGGCAGGTCCCAGCCATCCAGGTTAGTCTTGTGATTTCCACCGTAGGACCGAAAAATGCAAGAGTAATTTATATTTTTCAAATTTCGGGGGGGTCCCGGGCCCCCTCGCCCCCCTTCCCCCTTATATACACCCCTGGCCTGACATAACTTGGTAGACGTTTTTGTAAGCTTTAGCAAGAGTTAAAACCCAGATCTTGACGACATTTTCACGAATTGAGACCAACTAATCAATAGAATAGACACCTGCATAGAATTTCATTATGTAT
>JAVIWC010000353.1:0-17251 GCA_031894815.1 Creontiades dilutus
CATTTTCCCTTTGAATGAAGCCCTCAATGAGCTGACGTTTTCGTCGAAACGATCCACACCGCCCATATAGGTGTTGTAGCAATGCACTACTCGAGGGCACTCCACAGAAATCTTGGCGTGTTTCTAAGAACGAAGGCAATCCTTTCAACTTTTCAAGTCATAAAAGACACACACACCCTCCCTCACCAACGAACACATAAACACATAGTTTCATAACAAAATATAATACACGAAACAAAGTTTTCCTCACCAAGGAAGAGGCTCTTTAGTCTGCTGAGTAGAGTTGAATGATCCAGTAAAAACGTCGTTACACATAATAGGAAGGTACCACAAACCATCTAATACATGTATATGCAGTCTGATGATCTTCACCGATACACATAGTACATAATTATCCCATATTCCCAAAAGACATGAATGTTTCCTCAAAAACAACGTACACTGGTGAATAAAATCCAGTGGAATGTCTGGAACCTGTTGTCACCTACAGGTGACACTCCAGACGGAACTGCTACCTATTGAGAGATGGGAAAGTTATGATGAGACGGAGGGCCCAGACTGGCGGACGAAATTGAATCATTTGCCGGCAGAAGATAGAGAGCGGGCGAGTCAAATATTGCACAGGAGGTGGAGCAACAATTACTAGAATTGTTGCAGGAAGACATCATAGTACCATCGTCGAGCCCGTGGTCCGCACCCGTAGTGCTAGTGAAGAAAAAGACACCAGCGGGAGAAAAGCAAAAGTGGAGAATGTGCATAGATTACCGAGGGCTGAACAAACACACTAAGGCCGATGCTTACCCTATTCCCAATTTACAAGAAACGGTGGCCATGTTGGGACGGTGTCGATATTTTAGCAAAATCGACTTGGTGGCGGGATATCATCAGATTCCCCTCCACCCGGATTCGGCGGAAAAAACGGCGTTCTCGGTAATGGGTAGACACTTTGAGTATAAAAGAATGGCATTCGGCTTGAGGAATGCTCCCGCTACATTTCAGAGAGCAATGAACAACGCACTGGACGGACTCATTGGTACCGACTGCCTAGTTTATCTTGACGATATTATCATCTTCAGCCCGACTGTGGAAGAGCACCTGGCAAGTCTGGATAGGGTATTCGCTCGCTTAGCGGAGGTGCGTTTGAGAGCTAATCTGGCGAAATGTGAATTTTTGCAAAGCCAAGTTCACTATTTGGGACACATCATCACGCACAACGGAATTGGGATGGAAGAGGACAAACTGTCAGCAGTAAAGAACTTCCCTCAGCCACAAGGGGTACGTCAGCTACAGGCCTTCTTGGGACTCGCCGGGTTTTATCGCCGGTTCGTCCCCCAGTTCGCGGAGTTGGCAGCCCCTCTCACCAGATTATTAAGGAAGAATATCCCGTTCACCTGGGAGGAGGACCAACAACAATCCTTCGAGACTCTGAAGGCTGCACTGACGTCGGACAAAATCCTGGCGTATCCGGACCTGCAAAAACAGTTCATATTGGCAACTGATGCGTCTCGAATAGCGCTGGGAGCGGTGCTGTCGCAGAAGATTCAGGGAGAAGAAAGACCAATTGCATATGCCAGTCGAAAGCTCAACCCAGCCGAGACCAGATATTCAACCACGGAGCAAGAACTGTTGGCGGTAGTATGGGCAGTACGCCATTTCCAGGCCTATTTGTTGGGGCGCCCATTCATTCTGGAAACAGATCACATGGCTCTTACTGCCGCACTGAGGCTGAGAGACCCAACATCCAGGGTGGGCAGGTGGATCCTCAGGTTATCTGAATACACCTTTACCCCACAATACAGGGCAGGAAGCAAGATGGGCCACGCCGACGGACTGAGCCGCATGCATTTGGCCCCGGTGACCATGGACATTCCCAGACAATTGATGAAAGCAGCACAAGACATAGACCCATGGGTGCGTGAGTGTGCGCGTAGCGGTAAACCCCAGTACCGAAACCGAGACGAATTATGGGAAACGGAGGTGGTGATAGCCGATCAGAAAAGGTGGGTGCCCCTGATACCTGTGACTATGAGGGATTGGATCCTCGTGAATTGCCACGGTAGTGCCTGGGCGGGACATCCAGGAGCAGAAGCCACGGAGAAGATCGTACGCAAGATAGGGTTCTGGCCAAAAATGGCCCGAGCCATTAAGGACTTTATTGACCAATGTGAGTCATGCCAGCATCGGAATGATCCCATCAGGTTGCAGGCGCCCATCCAGGAGCCGCTCATACCCACCGAACCCGGTGAAATACTGGGCATGGACTTTGTGGGACCATTGAACACCCGTTACGGGTCCAAGTACTTGCTAACAGCCATAGATCACTTCACCAAATACGCGGAGGCTTATATAGTGCCGAATACGACAGCAGAAACAGTGGCCAGGATACTGGTAAGACGCTATATCCCGACGCACGGCGTGCCCGAAAGATTGGTAACAGACAGAGGAACTGCGTTCACCTCGCAGTTGGTACGAGTGCTTTGCCAGGATTGGGGAATACGGAAGGTGCAGACGACCGCTTACCATCCTCAAAGCAACGGGGTCTGCGAACGTTTCCATCGCACGTTTGCAAACATCATGGCTAAACTGGTCAAAAGAACACAGGAATGGGAAGAATGGGTGCCTGTCGCCTTGGCCGCATACAGGGCTTTGCCACATAAGAGCACTGGATATTCACCGAACTTCTTGACATTCGGGAGAGAAATCCGCCTGCCAAACCACCTGCAACTCGCCAGCAGCAGCGGATCCCCTCGAACGGCGTCATTGAAGATGCTAGCCGAAGCCAAAAGAATTGCGAAAAGGTGTTTAGACCGAGCATGGAAAACTCAAGCAACCAGGATCAATGAAAGACGAGTGCCTCGATCCTTCCAAGTGGGAGAACCAGTGTACTTGAAAGCCCTACATGTACCACCGAACGAGTGTCGGAAGTTTTGGAGCCCGTGGTCGGGGCCATGGTTTGTGACCACTAAACACTCGGAGGTGACATATGAGATAAGGGATGTGCTGGGTGAACGGAAGCAAGTAGTCCATATCAATCGACTAAAACCAGCCATCATTAAAGGAGTACCCGACGGAGCTTTTGTCAGTGGAGAGCCACCAGAGATCCCTCCCCCTGTTCGGCCACAAAAGAGCCTAGTAAGGGAGCCAGATCAATGGGAGCTAGACGAAGCTTGGGAGGAAGAATTGGAAGGAGCCTCACAGGAAGCCACACCAACTCATTGCCAAACCAATACCTCGCCTTCGCCAAATGAGACCAGCGCAGAAGATTCGTCCAGGCCTCACTACGCCTTTCGCCCTCGCCCAACGAGAGACTACCGGAAATTGCATAGCACGGGAGCCTTGGCTGGGGTGGTACGGGGGCGTGAGGGGGAAGTGTGGAAGGGGTCCTGCCTAACCGAGAGTAACGAGAAGTAGAGACTAAGTTAATAAATGTAAATAAGTTAATAAGAGTTAATGTTATGTTACAAACTAAGAAAATTAGAAAATGAAAATAAAAGTAAAAATAAGTTACGACTAAGATACACAAATTAGACTAAGACTTAAGATACTAGGGACTAAAAGAGGATACGATAACAAAAGGCAGACACCCAAAATGATATATAAGACAAAAACCCCACACTTAAAATAAATAAACAATAGCAAAATAAAACCACTGTTAAAGTAACACGAATAATGACAATGAACAAAGAGGTAGGTAGGAGTTAATTCATGCAGCAGGGAAGGGACGACATCTGATTAGGATACAACGTTGCTCTGTGCTAATTATGTGAACTTCACTTATAGGTATGGCGTTAAGACGCGAACCGGATCCGGGAATTGATTCCGCGCGATTACGCGAAGACACTCCTCCCACGGTGGGAAGAATGCTCCGAACGTTCGAGCGCGCTTCCAGAGAAGTATTCGACCGGGAACCGCAACACCTGGAAGGACTGGCTCGTGAACGAGAATCAGCAGCTTTGGTGCAGTTGGAGGCGGTGGTGGTGGCTGTGGACGCAATGGCTCACACAGGTAACGCCCACATACAGCGACGGATGCATGACATGGCCATGGATAGTATAAACACACTGGCAGAAATGATGCCGGAATGGCGACGTCATCGATTGGAGACAATGGCGATGCAGAGGACCATAGACGACCAGCAAGACCAGCTCGAGGAAATGCAGAGGAAGCTAGATGATAAGAACGCAGAACTCGAAGCACTGATCAACCAGATGCACGGCACACCCAGAGTGGCGTTGACGCGGATGCAGGAGGCCGATTGTTCCCGGAATAGTGGCACCACCAGCGTAGAATCCGAGGCCGAAGAGGAGAATCCCGCCGAGACCCCAGACGATAGTGGACCTGAAGGAACCACCCCCTTCCGCAGAGCCCTGGAACCCGAAGTAGTGATCACGGAGACAAAAACCAAGGAGAAGAAGGTGCACTGCCCGGTGTGTCTGCGTGCACGCAAGAAGCTCATATTATTCCGATGTCATCCTTGCAAAGAGTTTTGGGCAAGATTGGTCCGCCGCTACAGGCAAGGAACCCTGAGAACTGCCTGTGAGCCGCCGCACCGAGGTCCTGGGCCCACTTGCCCTCATTGTCGCAGACGGCGGTACGAACTGGAGTTTAGGCGACGTTACACCGACCGTATCCTGCCGATCCCTAGCGTATTGGAGCTAGATGCCACCGAGGACGGTGGCCTCCAGGGAGGGGAAGAGTGTAGGCCGGTGGAGCCCCGGCCTACAGTTGCTGCCAATGAAGAGGATCCGCCAGCAGAGACCATTCAAACCGAGGCGCCGATGGAACAACAGCCGGGGGTGGAGGACCTCCGTCCAATCAGCGGAGGGGAGGGGTAGACCAGGGGACTTTGGGGTGGGAGAACACCCCCCTCGGAAAGGTGTAGGGCGACTGACGCAAAACCCAGCGTCAGTTGCCTATATGCAAGCTCAAGAGAAAGACCATTGTGAATTTGTGAAGTCCAGTTAGTACGTTTATATACGTGAAGATCGGTGAGAACGGTTTTGTACCGCGTGTTTCGTATATCCGACAAGTAGTGAAGTCGTTAAACCCCCGAGACAGTGACTCTATATTTCCTCCCCTTACGCGACCGCGATTTTCCGCTTAGAATCGTCAAACAGACAGCAACGCCGAGCACGGTAAAGTACACTCTAGCGTCCCATTGTAACCCTGCTGCATAATATCTTGTATATCTTTGTCATTAGTCACTCTGTAATTTCGCCCTTCAGGCACCACGAACAAAGGGGCACGAAAGACACCCCGAACACTCGTGACATTATATTTGGCCGCTTCACGGCACCTGTTGCTATCCACACGTTTTCTCGTCATTAAGCTCATTTGGTCAAACCAAAGATCTCAACGAACGATAGTCACGCTAGGATCTCAACACATAAACTATCTTATAAGCATTACTTACCTCGCCCTAAGTATCTACCATTTCGTTTGACATAGTCGTAAGAATATTTTATGTTCCTTTTGTGTTTGTGATATTCGCATTATAACGAACTCTGTAACCGTCATTTTCTATAATTGTCTTCTCCTTCGTCATCCTCGTCGTCGTCGTTGTCAAGGAGGGTGGGGGAGGGAGGGGGTGGATCCCTCCTACTTCGAGAGGTGCATATATATATACGATGATGAGCGCTCACTCCTGACACGTTTTCGTCTTGGATACTTCCATAGTGCAACAATGGTTCTCATTCAACGTTTTTCTGGTGTAAAGTGCGTGTACGCTGAGTCTAGTTTCCCCCCACCAAGCCCTCCCTCCTTGTCGTTGTCGTTACCGGCTTCAAACACCACCGCCGCCGCCACCACCGCCACTCCTGACTATCGAGGAAGGCTTACTTTTATCTGGAGAAAAAATCGGATAATTATCGAGCAAAATGAATTCAATGAAATCTACCCTCATTTGATAGAAAGAATTCCTTTAATTCTTAACGCAAATAAGAAGAAAAAAATCGATATAGTAGTGATTTTCTCGACTGAACGCTTGGTAATGTCAACTATCAACTCGAAGAATGGAGTCAGAAGATCCTTGGGTATATATCTCAGGAGCATACCGCTAAATCTCATACCTTTCAGCAGACCAGAGCTGCAGGTATTTTATAACCTACTGCCTGAGATTTACGCATTGGTTAATGGAACACCACCGTGCGTGGAGGAAGAAGAAGGAGAAGAGAAGGAGAAAGAAGGAGTCAGCGGCGATATTATGTACAGTCCACTATCGCCTGAAAATCCCTACGATCGAGGTGAGGTACCAATTGAACTTCCCAAGACGAAGGCAGCAGCTTCGACATCATCATCGGAAATTCCATCCTCCTCCATCGAGCATCCGATCGATTTCGCGATGAAGTCTTCATCATCAGGAAATCCAACCTCCCCCGAGCAAAAGAAGATGGAGCCACCAGTAGAGTCCTCCTCTTCCTCCGCCTCATCTGCATCCCAAGAGCAAAAAGAGGTATCCAAAGAAAACGTATCACAGGACTTTTATTTTAGATTACTAACCTCAGGTGATAAACTTGACAAGTTATGCGCTTCTCTACTTAACTCTCCATCATATCAATGCTTGTACGACAGCCCTGATCACAGTAACATTCCTAGGAAAAAGATGAGATACCTTATGAGTCCTTTTCATATTCAATCGTAAGGAGTACTTTTATTGCTCACTCTAGATAAAAAATGAGTAAAATCTCTCTCTATTAAAATCTCTGTTGAAATCTTTCTATTATAATAGGTAAAAATAATTATTATTTTGATTGTAAGATCTTTACGTTTTTTTCTTTCTTTCTTTCTTTCTTTTACTTTACAAATGCTAATTACTTTATTTAAATTTACTTTACAAATGCTATTTTCAAAATAAATAAATTATGTAATACCATTATTATAACTTACTTTATTACTGTATTACTTTATTACTGACTTTTATTTTAGATTGCTAACCTCAGGTGATAAACTTGACAAGTTATGCGCTTCTCTACTTAACTCTCCATCATATCAATGCTTGTACGACAGCCCTGATCACAGTAACATTCCTAGGAAAAAGATGAGATACCTTATGAGTCCTTTTCATATTCAATCGTGAGGAGTACTTTTATTGCTCACTCTAGATTAAAAATGAGTAAAATCTCTCTCTATTAAAATCTCTGTTGAAATCTTTCTATTATAATAGGTAAAAATAATTATTATTTTGATTGTAAGATCTTTACGTTTTTTTTCTTTCTTTCTTTCTTTTACTTTACAAATGCTAATTACTTTATTTAAATTTACTTTACAAATGCTATTTTCAAAATAAATAAATTATGTAATACCATTATTATAACTTACATAAATTTGTTGAAATGTCTTGTAAACTTGTTTCTAATGACTTCAATAATAAAAGAATGTAATTTTTGTGTTTCAAGTTTTTTATTTTTATTATTCAACCCTCACCCCTACTGTAAATTTCCCTACAAAAAAGTATTTTATAAGAGGGAAAAAATTACATTGAATTAGGGTTAAATTAGAATGATACAGCGTATTACAAATTGGATTTCAATTTTTTTTTCTTTTGTAATTACATAAATAGTAATTAAGGTACACTATTGATTAATTTACAGAACAATCTGGTAAGTCGGATGGCAATTTATGAAGGAGGGAAGAAACCTTCGATAAGGTCGTAATCTTCATGCGTTAGATAGATTGCATCTTTGTGGCCGTAAGGATAAGTCGAATATGGATCGTATAAATCTGGAACCCTTTTCGTGTCAGAGTTGTAGAGTGCACGTTTTCTCTGTTTTACCTCAAAAATACAATGAGCCTTTGATTGTATACGATTCCCTTGAACATAAACTGTCAAGGTCCCGATCCAACACACGTTTGTACATGTCGAACGTGATATTTTGATCTAAAGCTGGTCTGAAAACGCCTTTAGCACGTTTTACGCACTTATCCTCTCTACCAATTTTGAAAGCGTATAATTTGGGTGCCAGTGCCACTATTGAATGCATTGGTTGAGAGGCTAGTTCATCCTTGAGTTTACCAACGACCAATTTCTGCGATACGTCGTACTGAGGGTGATCCGCGGGGTAATTCGAAAAATCCATTAATCCATCAATTTTTTCCAACTCTTTGTAAATGTTTGTGGTTGGGTCTGGTATTTGAATGGAATAAATCAGCGAATCAGTGTCGGTGTAAATCAACCTAGTTTTATCGAGTTCAAAATGATTAACAATTTTTTCATAATGTAACTCGTACATAAGTTTTTTGCTAATATCCAAAACGCAAAAACCTATGTAAATGGGCTTGTCAAATACCACAATTTCAGGGGAATACGTCACTATAGAGGTGGTTTCATCCAAGATTAACCTGTGCTTAAACGTGGGACGCTTGACTAATTTGTCAAGCCTGTATTCAGTAGTCACTAGTTCAGCTTTGGTCAAGCCACGCACCGTTTGGATAGACTTCCCAAATATCACGTTATTAGCCAATTTATACAAATCTTTTTCGAGGGTTGTGGTACTTGCTTGCCTTTTGGCCAATTTATTATAATTAATATAGTCCACGAGCCATACTTTTTGTTTGTAATTGAAGCCTTTTCTATGAATTAATTTATAACAATCCAGACCTACTTTTTGTTTGAATTGAAGGTTCATGAAGTGAATAACCTTTTTTTTGAACCTGCCTTTATTGCTTGCTGAAGGTTCAGGTAGTGAATAACGTAATTTTTTTTGTCATGCAAAGTCAGCAAAAGTTTTTTCAACTTTTCCCCCGGGGGGCATTCTTTCATCGGGCAAAAAGGCATATCACGGTGTGCTGTGTGGAAATACATATCACGGTTGCTGTGTGGAAATATTCTAATATCAACTTCCAAGATCATGCCTGTGGGTGAATTTTCGTCCATTCTCATCACTTCCTCAATCGTGACATTACTCGCCCAGCAGAAATCTTTATAGGGTAGTGCACGCATGAGTGAATACGAATAAAGATTGTTACAATCCAAGTAAATCAGGAAACTTCTTGGCTCGTTTACATCGTAGGTTTCAGGGATGAGTTCATTATTAGCCTGGGAGTACTTCACAATAGCGTTTACTATTCCTCCTCTCAACCCCGATTCTACGAATAGAACCTGATCAATGTCTTTCAACAGCTCGAGTTGAACACCCGTCTTTTTCATCATTGCCTCCCACCAGTATGATGGACCAGTACAAGCGTGGGCAGGGTCCAGTTGGTAGGCTGAAAAGCAAGAATCTCGGAATGATTCGAAGACCGAGCAAAGAAGTAAAATGTCACTTCTTAAATATAACTCGGTATATTGCCTCAAATTGCTACATCCAAATGTGCTCCAAACTGTACAAGCGTGTTCGTATTCTTCCGGGGTTATTTCAGTTTGAGTAAGGGTGTTGTAAAAGTCTTTCTGTTGTGGAAGAGACGTCTCATCAAACTTTTGCCAGCTATCCATATAATTGTAGGGATAAACACCCTTTGATGTTAAAAGATTATACTTTTCATCAGAAGGATAAAATTTCCTGATCTCAGAATGATCATCCAGCGATTTGGCTAGCTTTGAGAGGGAGAATGGTAAAAACCTATACGAGTCCAAAAATGTGGCTTTAACTCTCGATGTGGAGAAATATTTAGTAAAGGCAATCGCTTTTTGGGTTGTATCGGGAATAATGGTCACTCTGCCTGGGATACAACCTATATGTTTCAGTATTATATGAAAATCGTAATTACTGGCATTATGAAAATAGACTGAAAATGAATTAGCTCTTTGCAATTTACTGTTACATGGCGTACATAGAGTGTAACGGTATTGTTTTGTATAATGATTATGGTCGAGAACTTTTGTGAGTGAGGCACTAAAGCTTGTTTTACATATATCACACTCATTGGCTGAATCATGCCGTTTCCTTTCCTCCTCGTTCAAAGGATTTTGTCCATAATTGGTTGATAGAATGCTCTCCATTCGAATGGCTATACCCTCTAATGCCTTAATGAACTGTTTTATACAATCCGGACCGAAGAAACATTTATATTCATCCTCTATTTGAGGTATACGCGATTTCAGATAGTAACCCACGCAAGAGGGTTTGTGCAAATTTTCCAATTTAGTCCAACTTTGTTCCCCATTCCCTACATTTTGCTGCGGGTTAAGTCTTCTTCTTTTCGTCTGCGGCAATTCTTCTCGTTCTTCTTCTGCCTCGTCAGTCCTAATCAAAAGGCTCTCAATGTCCGCGTACAAAACGACGGGAAGGTGAGATAGCCATTTATAGCGAGAAAAGCGTTCTATCTGTTTGGTAAATTCAATTTTTGCAGGGTCGTGTTCTTTACACAATTGGGTGTGTCTTTTTAATTTTTCCTCTCCGCTCAGATGATCCCACGTTGATGATGATGAGGAATCATCCCGACCCACTACTGAAAAACCAGCTCTGTAGGATTTGAAACAACGTTTACAAAAAACCATTTTGTTTTTATAATCATGGCTTTGAGCAGATATGAGCCTAGATAGATTATGTATTAAACACCAATGGTATCCCGGATCAGTGATATTTCTCGTTTTCACTCTCCCCTCCTCCTCCTCCTCCTCCTCCTCCTCCTCCTCTTTTTTCCCAAATAGAAGAAGGTCTATATGTTTTGAGGCTACATTGCTTTTGGGGCTGATATACACCGGAAAAATTACACATTTAGGTCTCGTGAATGAATAAACATTTAAAGAAATTGAGGCGTTGTTCCTCTCAAAAGTTTTTACCGCTTCTAGTGAAGCTGGATAAGTAATGCCTTTAAAATCTAAATTGTGAACTAATTTATCATACACTTTTGGTCTATGAATATTTTTCAACTTTTTCTCCAAGGCTATAGAAGATAAAATAGCATATCGAAAGCATTCGTTACTGGATGTATTCCGCACATTAACGCAGGCTTTTTTATTTTTTATTACGGAGGGTAACTCTATATAGGTTGATGCTTGCAACGGAGTGTACCTAGTAACACACAACAATAATCCATAAGTTGATAGGTAGCTCCATCCTGATCCTTTTGTCACAAATTCGCTTTGCTCTTGTAGTAATTTTTGGAAGCTATTTTCAACATTTTCATTAATGGAAGTTTTTGTTAAAATGATCATGGTTTTTGTTTTTAAATTTACGTCCATGTATTGATTATCCGACTCTAGATCGACTTTTTGCCATTTTGATTCCAAAATTAAAAGATACTTTACTCCATGCCATTCATCTAGAGCTTTGGCAAGTTCTTTCTCTAATTTCGGTTGTACTTTAACGAGAAAATCTTTAACGCTCACAGATGAGTCCATATCCCGGAAAAAAATATCTCTAGCGTTTGTTTGAAATCGAGCGACTACAACTCCATCCTCTTGAGGTACAGATAGGAGTCTGTATGTTTTTGACCGAGTATCCATTTGGCTATGGGACTCACATTTAAATGACGGAGTAAATTGATTTAAGTTTTTTTTTATAAGAGAGAGATAAGGGGTGCTTGATGTAGGGTTACTGGTGTGTCGTACTACGGTACTCCTGCATAGGGTGAAATGAGTATGGTAGGAGGATACTGACTCAAATGTTACTGCGCAAACGAGACACGTATTAATCGGGAGAGGGGGTGAAAGAGAGGAGGAGGAAAGTAATTCTGATTCAAGGTGTAAAGACGTAATTTGTGCTGTGTGCATAATTACGCTTTGTCTACACTGATTTTCCTCCCCTCCAGCTCTTGCACCTTCAACATGAGAACAGGAAGAACAAGTAGAGGGGGGTGAATCAGTCTGGTTTGAAAAATGAATAAAAAATGTTCCAAAAAGTGGGATTTACCACAAATACCCTCCTCTGCATCTCTTCTTCTCTTTTGCTATCCTCCCCAGCGGAGGATGAATAAGAAAAAGTTGTTGTATTCCATCCAAAAAAAAGAATGAATTAAGATATTAAGAAAAAAAAATCTTTATTCCGTTAACGCAGCTTACTACTGTTTTTGAACATTCCCACTCAGTGGGGTGTAACTCATTGTACGATCAGAAATTATTAATGCTATAAGAGAAGTATTAGCTGGAACATTATTTTTTGTTTTAAATTCAATTTTAACGTCAACCTGTTGCGCAGAGTGAAGGAATTCTTTTTGATAGGTAGCATCCAAAACAATAATAGGTCTCTCCTTGAAGCTTTTATACGAAAGAGCCGGTGAGGAAAACATTTGCCCATAATAAGTCCGCTGGAAATTGCAGTAATTCAAATAAAGCTCTCCCATTTTCCCCTCCTTGACGTCTAAATCCATGGGGGTGTTGGGGAATGGTGTTTCATTCAAGTAGAGTCTAACGTCTGTCAAATCTACTTTACTGTTGTAGGCTAAGCTTTTGTCTAAAGTGTTGATAATACCCGTGTACCAAGAAAGAATCACAATGCGAGGTCTGGCAAAGAAAGATGTGCTCTGAATGGTCCACACGTGATGGGTAGTCTGTGGTAGGAGGGGAAATTGTTGTAATGACCACGATCTGAATGCAATTGGAAGGCTTGGATCCTTGGCAATCATATCGTAATATTTAGCTCGTTCTTTATCGCTAAGTTTCAAACAAGGAACAACCCACGTGATTTTTTCTATTTCTACGCTAGACTGCTTTGTCTCATCTGATGCCCTGAAAACATTCACGTCCGATATTGATCTTTGTAAAACCAATTCCATAGTTTGATTAACGAAAAGGGTAGTATGATCTTCAAACACACCCATTACATATTTTAGAGGGATAATTGCGTTGAATGAAATTGACGCCTCCCTCTCCGCTGCTCCAAAAGCCCTGTCAAAGGTGGCATCTGGCATTATATCTGAATCGTTAGGGTCTTGGAAACCGCAGTGCTGAAGCTCGTCAAACCTTTGTTTAGGGAAGGAAATTAAACTTTTCAACCAAGTTGTGAGATAAGGGAATCTTGCAATATCGATTTCGTGTCCATTCAATAAAAACGTGATTGAGTCAAAAAGAGCGAGAAACCCCCCATTGATCAGAGGGCATTGCCCTGAGGTACCTGTTGACTTTTTATGAACTTTCCCCACGATGTTCAAAAAACTATCGTGCACAGCATATAGCCCGTTTGTATCATTGATGGCTATTCTAATTTGATCCGATTTTCCTAATGCGCTCGTGTTGAATGGATAAAAGTAGGCATACTGTCGGCTCTCTACTTTGTCCTGAAACTTTGGATGGGAGGTAAATGCTAACTCGTTCATTTTCCAGGAGTGATTACAGTAAATCCAAGAGATTGTAAAAACTTCACGTTAGACTTGCTCAATTTATCCTTTCTCTCAACAGTATTTGAGGTGGTGTGGTGGCGGTGTAGGAGGAGGGGAGGGAGGAGGCGGCGGCTGCAAAAAATACTAAACCCATCCGCGTTCAATTTTCTTCTTCTTCTTTTTTCACAATTCTGTAAGGTGTAGAGTGACAGTCAAAATTTCCCCCAAAAAGTCAATTAGTTGGTCTCGCTCGTTCACAACACTAACTTCCAAAGAAGTGATGTAATTTTCTCGTACTTTCAAATATATAACAGGCGAAGGTGTGCTGTCGATGCGATAGCCCAGGGGTGCACTTGGGGAAAATGTGTGGAGAATGGTCGAAGGCTCTCCATTCAAATAGCTGTTTGATATCAAGGGGCATTTCACACAAATGGCGTTATACCCCATAATATCAACAGGCGTGTCTGACGTTAACCATTTGCCTGTCCCACGAGTGTCTATTTTATCGCTAAATCCCAATACCTTACCTATAGAATTTGCAACTTTAAAGTCAAACTCAAAAGATGCTTTCAGCTTAATTTTTCCGTTTTCGGGTATAATTTTGTATTCAAAATCAAATAATTCCGCGGGGTTACTCTTTTTAAGTTCCAACAATTGAGCTTCCAAGTGTTCAAACAGGGTTTCAAGAGTATAACAACCTTTTTGAAAAGTAAACGTTACACCTTTTCTTTTACCGAAATAAATGGTTAGGGTGTTACATGTTTCATTTACATTTGCTACGGTATTGAAGCAAAAGAAGTTCAGTAATCCGAGACCATAGGTTTTGTTTTCCTCTAATTGAATAGGAGGAAAAATATTCTCCCTCAGAGTACTCGATTTTCCAGAGAGAATAAATAGGTGGGAAGCCATGGTTTATCAATCAATATGAAGGTGAGACACAGATGACCGCAATGACAACAGTCGTATGACTGAAATATATCCTCATTGAAATATAAATTCAAAGACTTCGCGTACACTCTAAACTCGTGAGGAGGGGGGAGGCCAAATGGGTCAAAATAGAAAATAGTCTTGCGGAATTTCTTCCACGATACCCAATGGCTGCCATTATCGTTTCGATAGTTGGATAAGTTCATAATCCCGCACTCGTAAGTTTTTCGGTGTTTGGGTAATCTGTGTCTACCAAAAACACCTCGAAATATCCCGCCTTTCTTTCCCACGTGTTTCTTACCCAAGTGGTGTAAAAGGCCTTCAGATAGAGCAACATTAGGCAGAGAGGTTAGCACATCTTTTTTGTTGGTAGGTAAACACCGAAACCATGACGGGCGGAAGTGTGTTTCGAAGTTATGCCCTTCGATGAAGTTTTTTTTAAATGCCCTTTTCGCGACCTTTTATTTTGTCGGTGAAAACCACTCCCTATCTTGGCTGCAGCAGCTTTATTTGCCAGCCGAATGTCATTTATGTTTTTGGCGGCAGCGGTAGCGGCGGCAGCTAAAGATCCTAGGACGGCTAAAAGGGGGAGGAATCCACCCCGCCGATTTCCTCCTCCTCTCCGACCTGCTCGTCTTCTTCTTTTCCTTCCCTTTTCTAACACAGGCTGATATGCTTTCAATGTTTTTAGAGATGTGGGGAGTTTGGACTTTCGGAAACCCTCACCAATTTGTTTTTTTTTAATAGAACGTTTTTCCCGATTTCTCAATGGGCGTCTATGCATTCCCGCAGCATATCCTGCCCCTAACCTAGATTTTATACCCATCGCACTTCCCACCGCAAAAGCGGCTAACCTTTCTTTCCAGGGAAGTTCCCTAGACTGGGCCAACTGAATCGCAGAATCACGTAAAACTTTATCGGCTGCGTGTCTATCTGCAAATTTTTCACTTAGGTAACTCCTATCGTGAGTTTGGCACGCCTTGTCGAGCAAATTTTTTGGCGTTCTGGTAAGACTTTTCGTAAATGGACCACAATAATTGTAACCTGGTAAGTGAAGTTCTGGAATACCTCTAAGACTAAGCACTTTGTTTAACAACATATCATGACTGAACTGATGTCTCTACCTATATATACTGGATTTATACGCACACAGTAGTAGACAGTGCTAGATAAAGTATGATGAAATCAAGTGGGAGGGAAAGTGGGAGAGGGGTAAAGAGGAAAGGGGGAAAGGGAGAAAAATCACCTACTGATGCTTTCAAAGTGAGTAATTACGATACAATTGTGGAGGAAGGAGAAATGCGTAAAATAAGACAAGGGCCAAACTTGGCTAGAGAACTCCGTTGTCTAATTGCTGGAAGATCTTCTTCAGGAAAATCCCCCCCAGGACGTACTCCAACCAAACTACTTCCATGCTGCATGATGCAACTGCAATAAATTCAGCTTCCATAGTCGATAATGCGATACACGCCTGTTTGTTCGATTTCCAAGCAATGGGTGTACTGCCTATCCTAACAATGAAACCTGTTGTGGATTTACGGTCATCTTTAGAGCCTGCCCAATCCGAATCAGCGTGAGCACTAATTTCATCGCTGTCTCGCTTGATCTTTAGCGCATAGTTCATTGTACCTTTGAGATACCTTAAAATTCTCTTTGCTGCAGCCCAATGGTTTCTCCCAGGATTAGAAGAAAATTGACCAAGTTTAGAGACTACAAACGATAGATCTGGTCTCGTGGCTTGTGCCAAATACATCAATTTTCCCACAAGTCTTCTGTAAGGGACATCGACCATATCTAGTTTCTCCTCTGTTGTAGTCGGGCATTGCTCTTTACTCAATTCTTGGCATGGGTCCATGGGGCTTGCGCTTGGTTTGCTGTCGGCCATATTGAACTCAGCCAATATTTCTCGCTGGTATTTACATTGATTCAATAACAGTGATCCATCTTCCTGTTTCTTCACCTCAATCCCTAGAACATAATGTAATTCACCTAAATCTTTCATTTGAAAATTTTTTCGTAGCATTGATTTCATATCTTCCATTGCAACAGGGCAAGATGAAATCAGTATCAAATCGTCAACATATACAAGTATGATCTTCGTCATGTTTTCCGTCTTCAAAAAATATATGCATTGTTCAGACTTGATTTTCTTCATTCCGCCCTCTATCAACTTCGTATCAAGAGTTTCATTCGACCCGATTGCTTCAAACCATACAAACTTTTGAGTAACTTACACACTTTATTTTCGGAGTTACCCGTATTGAGGCCTTCGGGCAGCCGCATATAAATTTCCTCCTTTAAATTGCCATTCAAATATGCTGTTTTGACGTCCATTTGATGAATTAGCCAATTATTTTGTACTGCTATTTTCAAAAACAACCTAACAGCAGGCAGACTTACAACTGGGCTATATGTTTCATCGTAATCGACACCATGCCTCTGAGTGAAACCTTGGGCTACCAATCTGGCTTTGTATCGTTCCACACTACTATCGGCATTGTGTTTGATTTTGAACACCCATTTGC
This sequence comes from Creontiades dilutus, assembly GCA_031894815.1. Lineage (NCBI taxonomy): Eukaryota > Metazoa > Arthropoda > Insecta > Hemiptera > Miridae > Creontiades > Creontiades dilutus. The sequence continues at coordinate 16,650 of JAVIWC010000353.1, forward strand.
AGCCTATAGCCGACTTTCCTGGAGGTAAGTCTGTCAGTTCCCAGACATTCATACTGCTCAATGACATAAGTTCTTCTTCTACAGCTTCTGCCCATAATTCGTCCAGTATCCTTCTGGGCTTCCTAAATATCCCAACAGAATGGGGTCAGGCGATATAAGGAGTCTGGGTAACTACCTGGACAACTGTGAAAACCAGCGACGCGAGACCGACGAGCGACTGGAGCGACAGGGCGGCTTGGGACCCTCGAAATACGAGGTACAAGCTAAATGGCAGAGAGCAAATGCGAAGATAGCGAGAGGCAAGAGCCCAAAGCCAAAAGGAGTGTTTGGGAGGCTGCCCAAATTGCTGAGCGGCTTTTCAGCCCTCCTTTTGCGGACCGGTACGAGAAGAAGTAACGTATACAACCCGTACAACGTCCCAGCGGGTTATAAAACCCACAAGGAATGGAACATGAAGTCCACCAACATGGGGGACTACTGGTTCCGGGATGAGCCAAGAAGAAGCCTGTGTCTGATCTCCCTGATGAGATCTGCCTTCCCTCAACTACAAGGAAACAAGTGTTAAAGTAAAGGCGCCCCCGAAGGCTCAGAAGCCTCAAGTT
>JAVIWC010000354.1:0-17544 GCA_031894815.1 Creontiades dilutus
GCCACGCCACGCCAGGGACCCCTCTAGTCAAGTCAGGCTTGTACCCCCATCACATTAAGGTAGTGTCTACGTTTTTGTTGTTCCCTGCTGCAACTAGGTTCGATAACGTAAACCCCATCAGGGTGCAGTCCATTGGGATAACGCTAGATTGTAATTGCTTTTCCGCTTCACGGTTTATTGGTTTAAACTTATTACATTTGAATTACCAGCCACGTTCCTATAAGCTAAAGAATTTTATACTAAATTGCAATACTAATCGTAAGCGAATACTTTCTACATATTTTTGGATACGAAGTGTGTATAGTTCAAGTACGCCTTATATTAAGACAGATATATTCCATTTACCATTTTGCATTTACCAATGTACCAATATTTGTGCATGTTAACTTGTTTGGTTAATAAACCACGTGTTTGTGAATTCGTCGTTCATTTCTCTACCTATTCCCTGCAGAGTATTACTGGATTCAGGTTGTTTAATAAGCCTGTTAGGAGTCAACGAAACTTCAGGTCATTTACCTTTCACTTCACCATTTGAGTTGCCTTCTTTAATTGCTCTTAAAGCTGTCGACCGTGGTTGAACTTACATTAGGGGCTTACAGAATGAATGGCGTATGAGCGAGTTTTAAACATAGGAGTTAAACATACTCACCCCTACCTTTAAAGGCTTAGTGAAGAGCCCTATCTCTCTAGGGTTAAACGGAATTATTGTAAGCGTGTGATAAATCTTTTTAAAAAATCACAAAATCCATGGTATTGTTGAAAAACACGTATTTGCAAGTAAATATGGCTAATATTTTTTAACATAAACTGCCACAAAAATTCGTCCGGCTCTTTCAACTACCAAAATAATAATAATAAATACTTCCTTCTTACTCCCGTCCAATCGCACGTTTTGCTAGCAACCCCCCAACAACACATGATGCCATATGAGAGTCCCTACACCATGAACTCTGATGAACAGATTTTTACTAAAGTTTAAATGGTTAATTGTTTGAGAAGACAATTAAATTATAAAACCCATGAAGTGAATTTAAAATAGCAGTATCTGCATAAATTCAAAGGATGTTAAACAAAAATAAGTGATTAAAATATCTACGATTATCATATTGTGTGAAAATATTCGAAGTTGTTTAGCTTGAAGATGGTCCTGTAATCACACAAAATAAAGATTAGAAAACATCATAACGGTATCAAATAACCTGGGAGCGGCCAAATATTTGTCTTTTTAAAATAAGTTTAGAACATACCTTTATTTTCGGTCGTCTCGAAATTAAGACTTTGACTTAAGACTTTGGTGGCTGAACACACAAGAATACATAAATGAACCGGGGTGATTTTTGCATTACGAATTGATGATGATAATAATAATTAAGAGGTAACTGACCCATAACGAGTTGAAATGATTTCGGTTTTTGTGTGAAAAACCGGTAACTTGAGGCGAGTAAGCAGCAGACCACATTCTTCCCATCAACAATCCTTACCGTTCAGCGAAGGTATGCTAGTGTAGCTGATGGGCCGATATGGACGTTTACCTGATGAGCATGCTGAATGGTAAGAGTCTAAGATGTCTTGGGATGTTTAGAATGGAGGAGTGCTGGATGTCGAGTTTGAAAAGGAAGATCTGCATTCTCAATTCGGCCCCCTACTCTCAATATTTTGTCATTTGGATCAATAAATGTCGCTAGGACACGGGTTATTTTCAGTTTTGGGCAATTGAGCGATGCTCAACGACTCCGAAAATGCATAGATTCGGTTTAGTGATACATTTCCAATAGAGCTGCACAAAGTTCCAGGCGAGGGAGGGTTAGGCCGTCCACACACTGGTCGACGCAATTGCCATCTCGTCTCGTCTCGACTTCCTGCGCAGTAGCATGGGGGGGGGGGGGGGGGGCCGCCATTGGGGCGATCACTGGTCTTTTTCAATCTCCACGTTCTGCATCTCCTCGTTTTGAATCGCATGCAACTTGCAAGGCACAACGAGGATTAGAAGGTTCAAGGGGTTCGTGCGTCTCATGGAGGTAATTATCATAGCTCTTTTTTTTTTTTTTTTTTTTTTTTTTTAATAGAAAATAGAAAACTTTATTTGTATAAAGAATACATTGTAGTTAGGCAAGTAAATTACACAATAATAATCGAACATGGCACTTGGGGTGGAGTAGGTGCCCACTGGCACTCTCAAACTAGATAAATAAATTAAGCAACATATTTTAGGTATATATACATAAACACGATTGATTATTTACTAAATTTGCAAATGTCAATGATCGTGCGTCTGCATGGAGGTAATTAATCATAGCTCTATCATGAAATTCACCGCAATTCATTATTCTGGTGATGGTTTCAATACATTTTTTGACACTTGAGTGCATGTTTGGGGAAAATGTCCAATCGTTTTCCTTCTTAACCCACCATTTGTGAACTTGCTAAAGTGTTCATAATTTCGTTTCGTTTAGTTTCGTTTCTTACTATTATAAGTGATTATTGTTTCGTTCCTTCCTTTAATATTATCGAGAAATTAACAGTGTGTACAATTGAAAAATGCCTTGCTACGCCGCATTCAGTTGCACCACGATGGAACGGGACAAGACTGATGTTCCTCTCATAACTCTCCACTAATAAGTGTCTATCTGATGATTATAATAATCAGTAATTAATTACCTAAATACAGTTACAGTTTTATGTGATTAATTACTATTTATCCTTCCACGGTTACTATTGAAGTGCCTCGTGTAGCCCTAAATTTATAGTTACTCCTATCACTAGTTAACTTCTGATAACGTCCTCACTTGAATTATCATTGTTGACGGATTTCATTCGGATGAAAATAAAAGAAAAAAAATGGATAGTAGCCGTGAGATGAGAGAATTTGAAACCTCCAAATACAAGTTTTTTTTTAATGTTCTCAATACTTCAAAGAACTTGACTTCGGCCAATCGCCGTTTTAATGACCCCTTGCCATCAGTTTTCAATGCTTATCCTAAGCACTGTCAACCGAAAATTAACCTGGTATGCTAATGTTGGTTATATTTGATAATTATTCAGTTAGCTATAACGATAGGCAAGTTACGTGTGCGCCAGTACATCATGGTGGCTGTCAAACATGGGTAGGTACTTACACTACGAAGAGAGTTCTGTTCAATGTTCCTTAGTATTGACACCTTCGTATATATTTTCTGTCCCGAGCTTATTTTAAATTTATTAGCGAATTTTCTTGGAAAACAGAGCTATTGCAATGGCTCTAAAAAATGGTTGGCCGTGGAAGATAGTGCACAGTACGTATCTATCAAAGATACCCATGTATCGAACGTGGCAGAAAGTGATTGTCGAATACATATCAGGTACGAAATATAGCATTTCCAAATTGAATTCTACAATTTCCAAATAAAAACTGACATTTCCCAAATCGATTTCGACTTTTTCAAATAGATTTCTATATTTTCGATAGAATTTGTAGAGAAAAATTTCGAAACCTTTTTGAAAAAGGTCGACTTTGATTTGGAAATACTACATAAGATGATTATAAAAATGAATAATCTCAAAGCTATTTGGAGAATAAATTAAATAAAATTATTATAATTATTATTATCATTATTATAATTATTTTTATTTTTTTTTTAAAGTTTTTTCTTGAATTTCAGGATTCATCGTACAAAAACTGAACTTTTTTATTTTATTTATTTATTTATTTTTAAATCATATAACTTTATTGCGTAATTAGCATTACAGTTGAGCGTAGACTGATAAAAACGTAGAGTGATGAAGAAAACTGAACCTGTTGCTAAAATGTGAAGCGTGTCTAGAAGCTATTGAAAAAAAAATTAACACCAATGGAGAAGGTGTTCTTGCAATAAAGGACCGTGGAGATTGAGTTATGCTAGATAAAGATGTTATTAATATTTGAACGATTGGTGAAAATATATTTAGGTGCAAACAGACTGGGAAAGAATTAACAGCGGACTCGGCGGCAATTACAGTTTTTGTTGAAACAGTGCATTGGGAAGAATTTTTTTGATAACAGCTCATTTTTCAGAAGAAGAAACACATTATACATCACTTATCAAAGCAATTGGTCAGATGTATTTGACAATTAGAATGCACCACCATTTGAAAACCTTCAATGATGATTTGCACACGGAACGCGTATGAACGAAAAATAACGGAATCATTCTATTCAAAGGACAATAACATTAATTTTGTTTCGTGTTTTGTATTTCACACAACAATGTAATACCCCTAAGTGTAATTATACCGGTTATTACCAAAAATAAGAGTTGCATTGTTTATTTTTGCCCTTTAACAAAGGAAAACTTAGGTCGACAGTGCGTAAGTGAATAGCGTGAGGCGATCGAGAAGGGTGCGCAGGAGTGGGGGTAGAGTCGGGCGGGCTGGTGCCATTCCCTTCACTGCCGGCGGGCGTCTCTGCCCCTTCTACTGTATTCTATTTTCTATGGTTCACCTCAAGATCGGAAGCGTGTGCCAGTTTACAGCGGAGTCCCTGTTAAGAACTTGAGATCCGGAATTTCAAGAACTATTATTGATTTCCTTCATTAAGTAAAGTTTTGTTAAGTGACAGTGGTTAACTCTCGATTCCCTCAATTCAACCGTTTATTTGATATTTACGTCTGTGCAATGTATTTCGACCCAGAGGAAGGTGAGATTCCTGACGATGGCCAGTCAGGTTTTCCTGGCTCTGTCGACATCAGAAGTGGGATCGATTATCCTTACCGTCACAAAAACCATGTAAGTAATATGATAAATCACGAATATGAATAATATATTGAATATTCCAATGCGAGTGGACGTCATAGGCAGTCGAAGAACCATGCGGGGTCCAAAGAGCCGAGAGAAACAACGCCTTCCCGTCCCGCCATACCTAATGACTGCTCTCCACAGGATTTCTTCCCTACACCCCTCGACACCTCACTCTCAGTCAGTCTTCCCTCGCACGAATTTCAAAGAATTCTTGAGCAATTTAGTCACCCGACAAACAGAAAATTTTGACAGATTATTGAAAAGGGTTTCAGAGGGGAGCACCATTAATTCTTTTACACCAGCTATTATACCTGATTTCGACCCAAGGAATAAACAACAAGATACCCGTTCATGGTGACCACAGTTGAATGTTGTTTGGAATCTTCCAATTTATCAGATCGCCGGCTCATTATGATATTCAGTTGAGCTCTTAAAGGCGAATCCGCCTCTACTACTGCCCATCCTGAAATTAATTGGGAAGAATTTCGGATTGCATTCTTAAATGAATTTGACGTGGTACAAACCCCAGCTGGACACATGCTTTCATGTTTACAATCAAGACCTAATTTTCAAGAAAGTTATATGACCTTCGCTGCTCGGGAAATAATTCAGTTCCTTGCACAACAAAAGGGCAGGAGACACGAACAGATTGCAATATCCATGGTCCTGGCCCAAATTTCTCAAGTTGACCCCCGAGCTAGACGCATTGCTCACACTACCCCTGTGGACTCGAGGGAAACTCTTCTAAGAGAGCTGAGGGCCTTATCCTTCAAAACACCAAACGATTAACCCTTTGACCCCATTCCCCCCAAGAAATTTAAACCAGAGTTTGAGAAATTTAAATCTCAACGACCCTCCCATGCTATGACGAACCGAGGATCACGATTTCATCCAACTTCTGCTAGCAGTAGCCATCACTCTACGAAGGACGCAAGTTTAAACCCCCCTCCAACATGTTATCGATGTCCCAAGACTGGGCATATTTCCCCCGCTTGCCCTGAAAGGAAAAAGAATGGATCTGGGTAGGGTAGAGGACAATCCTCCTTACCAGCCAAGACTGTCGGAGTTTGCCAGCAAATTCCTAGAAGCCATCTCACTATAAAACGTGAAGTTATTTCTTTCCTATTTGATACAGGTTCTGAATATTCCTTAATCTATGCCAGTATTAAAGTAAAATTATTTGGCGAACATATTTTTGAATTGGTATCTTTACTGGGTCTTGGGAAAAATCAAGTGCTCAGTAAAGAACAGATAAAATCAATGGTGGAAATTGATGGTTATCACATTGAAATTTTGTTTCATGTTGTTGAAGATTGTGTATTGAACCATCCAGTCATTATAGGTCGAGAGATTTTAGTGGGTGATTTTGTTATGATGATCACTGGTACAGAATGCAAACTTGGTCAAGGAAAATTACCTCCAGCTAAATCACCATTGAGGACAAAGATTTTGGCGGAAACGGATGCTCGGAATAATTTGGAACGAAATGAAGATCAAAACGCTTCTTTATTATCCAGAAAAGGTCAGAAGAAAATCTTCAAAATGATCGACGGTATACCCATGACAGAAGCACCAAAAGTAAAAATGTTCATAGGTAGCAAGAATATGAAAATAAAAATCAAGTGCTATAACTGTTCTGGGTTTTGACACTATGCAGACAAATGCCCATCTCCTAACAAAGAGGAAGCTGGAGCAGCTGATGAGGGGTCGTCAGAGGAATCTTCTAGTCATACTGCTTTTATGTGTGGGAAGGAAGAATCAACTGATTGGTGCCTTGATAGTGGCTCCACTTCACACATATGCGGAAATGAAGAAAAATTTTAGAATTTAGCTAGCCAAGAGGGTTTTTCAATTGAAATTGGCAAACTTGACAACTACATATATAAATGGAAAAGGGAAAGTAACCTTATCCATAAAACAAAATGGTGAGAGTTGGATGCTACACCTAGATAACACCTTATATGTACCAGATCTTAAAAACAATTTGATGTCTGTCGGAAATATTACAGATCAGGGTTACAAAGTAATTTTTTCAAAAACAAAGGCAGAAATAGTAGACAAAAATCACTGGGTAATTTGTTCTGCCATTCGGAAAAACGGACTGGTATTCATCAACTTCAAAAGCGTACCAGGTTCGGGTACCAAGTAATAAGAAAATTTCAATTACAAGAGATTTGCAATTCTTGAACGAAGATGCACCTAAACCTAAATCGGGACGAAAAATGGAACCATTATTGGATGGAATACCTCAAATCCAAGATAAAAGTTCAACACAGGATTCACATATAGAGTTGAAACGAGAGCATCATAATACGCAGATAGTCAAATACCTTCCTGGTGGTTCGATGCAAGAGATAGTTACCCCATCAGAAGAAGGTTCTAAACATCTACCATCAGAAGAGTATCAAGATGCCCAAACCGATGCGGAAGTGATTTGAGAAAATTGAAAACTGCCCGAAAAGGGAGACCACGAAAAGTCTACAAAATGGTTCAAAGGCCAAAGCAGAGCTACACAACCCCTGGAATAATGAGTGGAACTGAGTGTCAAAATGAAACCGCTTGCCCCACCGAAGTATCAGTAAGTGAAGCACTAGCGAGTGAAGATGTATGCGACTGGAAGATGGCCATCAGAAAAGAATTTTCTTCCCAAGTGGATTCAGTCAGATTCCTCGAATTGACTATTTCGAAACCTATTCTCCAGTTGTAAGGCTTAGTATTTTGAGAACACTCATGACACTAGCTGTCCAAAACGAATTGAGGTAAAGCAAATGGATGTTGAAAGTGCTTATATTAATGGTGATTTGGACGTGGATATTTTTATGGAAACTCCTGAAATGTTCGAGGATACCTTGAATGATTTGATTGAAAATGAATCAGGGGAAGTACAAGAGCGTGCAAAGATCATGTTAAAGGATGGAAAAATGGAAAAACATAAATATGGAAAAGCTTATTGACCCAAATTCCGCGGATGCTGCTCAGGAATTTATGTACTGGCTGAAAACGTTTCAAAATTTCATCGACAATCTTGAGGAGCCATCTGCAGAATTACGTTTACTTATAAACTACCTGTCGGCTAAGGTATATCGTCTGGTGAAAGAAGCTGATACGTATCCTAAAGCAATCAAAATTCTCACCAATGCATACATAAAGCCTAAAAACAACGTTTTCTCAGACATCGATTCGACTGAAAATCAAGCTCCAGTTGAGACAATTGATGAGTTTTTCAGAAATTTGGTTTACTTAGGACAAGAATGTGAGTTCAAAGCTGTCTCGGCTCAAGAGCACAGAGATGGTTATATTTGTGATGCTTTTATTAGGGGAATTTGTTCCTCTGATATCAGAAGACGTCTTTTGGAAAACCGCGATCTAACTTTTCAACAGCCGTATGATCAAGCTGTAGCATTAGAGATGGCACAAATTCAATCAGCCTCCTTTTCTACTAACAATTCCTGTCTTAACGCAGTGTCAAAAACTACGCATGATTAATCACAAACACAATTTCAGGCAGCTGCTGCCTTCAGTCAATCAAGTAATTCTAAGTGTTGTGTCTGTGGTCGTGGAAAACACCTTTGTTCCGCATTTCTGGCCAAAGAAGCCATCTGTAAAACTTGCAGCAAAGTTGGCCACTTCTCCATTGTTTGTTTGTCTAAAAAAAAGCGAGGGACAGCTAGCAATGTTGATAGTAATTATTCATATCAGGATCAAGGAAAACCAGTAGTGGCAGCCGCTCCTAGGTTCTTGTTAAAGTCAACCGTAGACATTCAAATAAACGAAATTCACGCTCAAGCTTTAATCGATATTGGTAGTTCGTCATCTTACATTGATGAAAAGTTTGCAACAAAATTAAACATTCGTTTGATCCCAGGAAACGCCAACATTTCAATGGCATCGCAGTCCTTGTTGTGATCTTTCAATCATTGCTGTCTTGTCCATTTGGTAATGGGAAATCCGCTTTTCCCCAAAGTCAAACTCTCTGTCCTACTGAATTCATGCACTGATGTAATAATTGGACACGATATTTTACGCGAATACGAAACGGTTGAAATCAAAAATCAGAATGAGGTAATCCCCGATGCTACTGTTTATAAATATTTCATAAATTGATTTTTTAATGAAGCACTGCCCCAACCTCGCAGTGCTCAGTGTGTGACAACCTTTTCAAAAATTCACACTCCTTTTTTTTTCTCCTCTTCTTTATGTTTAGTTTGTTTTTAATTTATTTATTTTCATTTCTTCATACAAAAACACTTTTATAATACATTAATAAAAATCAATCATAAAGGTATTTCCCATCTTCCCTCTGTACTACCGTATTCCCTATGTATCTTCCCTGTATTCGTCAACATCCTCTCGTTTTATGGTTTTGGCAATTCTGCTTGGAAGGTAAACTCTGAATATACCTGCTTCTTCATTTAGCCTCTGTTTTTCCGAAAGTTCCTGAAGATGAGCTTGGACCGCTGGATCAAACTTTGTGTGGACCAAAACTGCCAGAAATAAGAGGTCTTCAATGAGTGACTCTTACCCTGTGACGTCATACGGTTCATGTAGTCATGTACCGAGTATCCACAATACATGGTTTATTATTGCATTTGTCAAAAAGCGTATTGTATTCTGTTTCTGAATATTTTCTATTATGAAAATATTATTATGTATTCATCCGCATTACATGTTCTTGCTTATAAGCTTTGAAATTGTGTAAATTCAATGAGGATTAGCTTAAGCCAAACCATGTAATTGGTAACATTGTACGCGTTCTGATGCCTTCAGCGTATGTAAGCTTTTGTTCTTCCCATTCGTTCACCTGCCATCTTACGACTTAGCTTGTTTGCGTACTTACTGCTTTCTAACCTTGCTTTTGATTTTCCAATCAACTAGTATTCGAGTCATTCAATAGTTAATTGAATAAACTAGTATTAATCTTAGTCAGTGTTTCATCTACATATTTTCGACACCCATCTCCTGACCTTCGTTTCACGGGTGAGTTCGTTTCATAATGCATAATGCATGATAGTTGGTATTTTCCGTTTGCACTCAAGTAGATTGGTTATCTCAAATAAAGTAGTATCGCTCGTTGAAGCTTACAGGCAATACAATATCGTAGGATCCTGGCTAATCCACGTAAAAATACGAGTAGAATTGTTTCTAAATCCGTGATCCCTATTGAAATGCCCAATTCTAACATCGATCACTCGATTTTTCATTCGGTGGGTCGATATTGGTTCTTTCCTCGCCATTTTGGATTTTCTCGTCTTTGACGATAAATCCGTTCTAGCTGTGTTGTGACGTAGGCATTACAAAATGGCTGCGCCCATAAGTGTTGACATTAAGCTCCGCACCGTTCGTGTCCGGTCCATTTACATGGATCAGTAGGTGAATGCATTGTGTTTATATTCTTTCTCCCTATTCTTCTTCTCCTTCCTTTCCTGCCTCCTCTTACTTCCATCCAGTTCGTGATAACGAACTGGTATCTTTGTTTAGATGTCCTTCGTTGTTTTGATCAGGAAACTGCAGTACATCGTTGTCATAGGGACTCTTTCAATTACGGGAAGTTTGTTCCAAATACTCCGTGTTATTCCGTGTTGTGTTGATATTGATTTGGTGATTTTGTACGTAAATGAGGAGATCGTTTTGGCCAACCTCAGTAAGTTTCACTTTGATTCGTACACTAACTTGTTAAGTGACTGATTGAGCAGATTATTAGTTCATGTTCCTCAGTCTCCTGCGTTGTGAAAACGAAGTTCATTTGTTCTAAGCCCAACAGAACAAATTAGAGCGAAGAAATAACGCGATGGCCTTTAGCTATAAGAGTTTCTGCCAATGCCCGAGTTGAACGGAAATCAGTCTTAGGAGTGCACATATTTTTAAATTATCTTTGTTAGAAGTGGCCTCAGACTGATAAGTGCACATTTAGGCTCAGTTCAGCGACAAATAGGGTACCCGGTGCTAGTGCTTTTCGTGCCGATGTGTTCCTCACAGCACCAGTGGCGCTTGTTAACTCAAGTGCACCACAATGGGCCGTTATTTTCAATGGGGAATTTCGAATCGGGCCTATGGTTCCCCTGGAGTTAATGACCGATAGTCACTTGTGCGATCATTGTTTGTAAAGTAGTATATTATTTTACAAAACAGGATCTATAGTCTTGTATGAATCACGTATTCGGCGCTGAGAGATAATAAATAAAAATCACCAAGAGGAAAAGAACCTTATCGATGCCCAGGATTTAGTTTGAGAAATCAATGTTGGGTCTGTTGTCAATCGAGTTTTATTCTTTCTGAAAGAGGGATGGACTTGATTAGTTCACATGTAAACAAATATGTTAGAAGTGAACTGAGACCTTTTATTCATTATGTCTCATGTCATCCTGTCGCCCAGATTGAATAAAGCAGTAGGTTGCAAGTATGTTCAACTTGAATTTATTTGTTTTTGAATTTTTAGTTTCTCATGTACAAATAGGTGCATGCTGAATAATTTTTAAAGTGTAGCTTTGTGCTGTTTACACTTAATATTCTTCGCTTACTCGGGGGTCAGATTCCATTCCGTAGTTCTCGGGGCTTTGAAGCGCTAGACCCCGGAGTCGTTGAATTTTTATTTTTGCTCACTTGCAACTGATGGTAGTTACTTTATTTCAAAGTTGTTTTACACCAATACCGATTGATGTCAAAGATCGTTGTTGTTAGTCGGGACGAACGTACATCGGATATCGGCCACCGATAGTGCACAATTGAATGGCAAAAATAAAAATTAGATTCATGACACCAATTAAATAAAACAAAAAAAATCTTGAGGCTACCATACATGCAATAAATAATTTAAATCATGTCAATTCATTTGTTTACTAATACAAATTAATGTGTGGTTCAACGCACAGACGCCAACTGAAGAACAGTACGCCGGCCGGCAGCTTACAAGAAAATCGTGCAGAATTTTGTCTTTTGGTTTCGTACCTTTAAATTCACAAAATCTCCATAAAAGCACTAGATTCCGACAATACTAGTACAAACTAAGTATTTATTTTTGTTTAGGTTCCGTGAATCTATAGGTTCTTGTAAGTCTTCGTAACTTCAAAGATTAAGTTGGATCCTGTATGAACTATTGACATGTGAAGAAGAAGAAGAAGAAGAAGAAAAGGTTTATTATCATATGATCTGTATGGTATTTACATCATTAATATACAAAATAAACAATACAGCATTGGTTAGACCGTCTGCCGGAAGCGGGACCATTCAAAAATAAAAAGGATACTGGGACATGTTAGGACGATAATTAAGTAAATTGAACTATAATAATAAGAATAAATAAAAGTTTCTTTCGCTAGTTGAAACAGATAAATTGGGGAAATACTTGGAAACACCTGTTGTTTTGTTATTGTTGACAGGGTTTCAGGAGAAAAACATGTGACTATTGAAAAGTTTCAGTTTGTGATCTGATTTCGTGATCGTGGTTGTAAAATAAAAGGATTAATTGAATAAAGTTCTGTGATAACGAAATTGTATGCGTCCGCGTTCCTAACAAGTGGTGTCAGAAGTGGGATATAAAGAAAAGAAGAGAATAGTGATTTCAAGGGCTTTGCAAGACAAGGATGAATGACCAAGAAGAGTTGGCGGACGCGATTGGGGTCACATTACGTAGTGGAAGGATAGTGCCCCCATTTGTTTCAACTGCACCAATGACGGAAGAATCGGGTAGTCATGATGTACCTCCTGAGGTTACACCACAGCCTAATGGTGAAAATGGTCAACTTGGTCAGTCAGATACAGTTCAGGAAGCTCTACGGTCATTTAGGAAAGAATTAGAAGAGCATCAAGTCCGTGTCAATTACCAATTGAGGGAGTTCAGTGAAGAAATGTTCAATGAATTACGAACACTTAAGCTGGAAAGACGTGAGGCTGTGGTAGTTCCCACCCCAGAACGAGATAGTTCCCCATGTGAGAATACTAGAGATTATGGAGGTGAGGTTAGGAGAGACCAGTTCCGTGCTCAGCTTTATGATGGCTCAGTGCCTTGGGAAGAGTACCGAAGCCACTTTGAGGTAGTTACCCAAGCCAATGGATGGAGTTACCGGCGGAAAGGGCTGGCCTTGGCTGCGTCATTAACTGGACCGGCTATGTCGGCATTATGTGGAAATTTTGATAGGGTGGACTATAAGGAATTGTCTCAAGTATTGGCTGATCAGTTTGGTGTTGGGAATCAATCACAATTATATCTCACCCAGCTGCGAACAAGACGCCAGAGACCAGGGGAGGATATTCGCACATTTGTACGTGAAGTAGGGAAGCTCGCACGTTGGGCTACACCAGATGGCAATAGGGAATTTCAAGAGATGCTGGCAGTTTCACAGATTGTTGATGGTCTTTCCAATGACCGTGTGAGGGAACTAGTGATGCTAGGAAACCCGAAATCTATGCCAGCTGCCTTGGCCCTAGCACTTCAGAGTGAATCTGCTGTACATCGAGCTGAAAGTCAATCGACTCGAAAATCAGTTCAAACGGTAATGGTGGAACAATCCTCTGAGGAAGTCCGTGCAGTCAGTACAAGACCCAATGCTCAATTTCTGGTATCCATAACGTGTTACAGGTGTGACAGGAAAGGGCACTTAGCTCGGAATTGCCCTACCCGTAAGTGTTTCCGATGTCAGGGTGCAGGGCATGGAGGTGATACATGTCCCCTGGGAAATCAAACGGGAAACGGAAAGCGGTCATAGGGACGGGGCATCTTATGACACGCTACAAGAGGAGGACCCCACTCAGTGAAAAATAAAAAGGAGGGAGATACACCAGTAGTGTATCGAGTGAGTTCTTCAGCCTCCATAACTGTTAAGGGATCTATTGATGGCAAACCTTGCACATTGGTTATTGATACTGGGGCCATGGTAACTATAGTTAGAAGAGGAATCGTTACATTAGGGGAATGGACTGCAAGACGAGGTCAGCCAACCATTTTACGGACTGTTACAGGTACTGAGATTCCAGTGGATGGACAGGTGGAGGTACAAGTGGGGTTAGGAAATGCCACTAGCAGGAAGCACACCGTATTTGTGGCTGATATAAGAGACGATTGCATTCTGGGAATGGATTTCCTAATGGCAGCAGAATGCAAGATTGATGTAGCTAGGGGCAAAGTTACAATGAAGACAAAAGCTGAGGAAATGATAACTAATGAGAAAAGTCAAGAGGAACAGTTGTGCATAAGAGAGGTGGATCTGTCAAAAGAAACAGGGCTGGAGGGGTTGTCGGAGCTAAAGGGGGAGGTAGGAGATCAACGCTATGTCCATGTGGAAAGTCTAATTAAGAGTGCGACCCTGGACCTAGAAGAGGAGCAACAGATAAAAGTGTCTAATCTCATACGAGAATTTGCAGACGTGTTTTCTGCGAACAAAACTGAGCTAGGTGTGATTGAGGGAGTGGAACACGAAATTATTGTTGAGCCAGACATGCCAATTCGCCAAAGTCCACGAAGACTCCCACCAGATAAATTAGCAGAAGTTGACGTTCTGGTGGAAGAGATGGAGAAAATGGGAGTGATCGAGCCTTCTAGTAGCCCCTGGGCATCTCCCATAGTCCTTGTAAAAAAGAAAGATGGGTCAACAAGGTTTTGCATAGATTATCGACGCCTCAACAACGTCACAAGGAAAGACGCATACCCTCTGCCTCACATTAATGATTTGCTTCTTGCTATGCAAGGCAGTTCTTGGTTTTCATCCCTTGACCTACAGAGTGGCTACTGGCAGGTTAAAATGAAAAAAACTGACCGTAGTAAAACTGCATTTTGTACGCCCAGGGGATTATGGCAGTTCTTGGTCATGCCCTTTGGGCTCTGCAATGCCCCTGCTACGTTCCAGCGAGCAATGAATCGTCTGCTACATGATCTTATCCGGCAAGGGAGGGTCCGAGTCTACCTTGATGATGTGAGGCTCGATTCAGCAACCTTTGAAGAGATGGTAGAACTGCTTAGAGAAATTCTTCTGCTATTTAGGCAAAATGGGCTACGATTGAATGCAGCTAAATGTGACCTTTTCCGTAGAAGTATACCTTACCTGGGGTATGTTGTGTCTGGTGATGGGGTTCATACAGATTCTGGGAAAACGGAAAAAGTAATAACCTGGCCCCAACCTCAGTCAGCTAAAGAGGTGCGTAGCTTTGTTGGCTTCTGCTCTTACTATCGTCCATTCATCTCTGATTTCTCACGACGTGCTGCCCCATTGTACAAGCTAGAAGCCAGCAAATCAGGATTTCGTTGGACAGAAGAATGTGAAGCAGCCTTTAAAGATCTGAAGCAGGCGTTAACTTCAGCCCCTATTCTCAGCCATGCAAAGCCCAACCTACCATTCCTGCTGGATGTGGATGCAAGTGGATGTGCTGTTGGTGCCGTGTTATCACAGGTGCAGGGAAAGGGAGAAAAGGTAATTGCCTATTTCAGCCGATGTCTAAGCCAAGCTGAGCGCAATTACTGTGTAACCAGAAGAGAACTCTTGGGGATAAAGGTTGCGTTAGAGCATTTCCAACACTATGGGCTGAGCAGCGGAATTCCCATTACAGTGAGGACAGACCACGCTTCCCTTCAGTGGTTGAGGAATTTTAAACATCCCGATGGGCAGCTCGCGCGATGGCTTGACACACTTGCTGCATTTAACATTCGTATTGAGCATCGTAAAGGGCCTTCACATGGTAACGCTGATGGACTTTCTCGTAGACCATGTCTTCCCCAAGGCTGTCGTTACTGTGCACGCCAAGAGGAGAAGGATGTACAACAAGTAGTCGACATACGAGTAACGGAGTTAGTCCCACCAGTCAACTGGAAGGATGAGCAGGAAAAGGATCCTGAATTAGCCAGAGTAAGGGGATGGATCAAAGAGGGGAATCGACCAAAGTGGCAGGATATTGCACCATATAGTGCAGCAGAAAAGGCATTGTGGGCCATGGGAGAGTCACTCAGCTTGGAGCAAGGAGTGCTTGTACGCTGCTGGGAAAATGACACGGGTACTGGGAAAATAAAGCAAATCCTTGTCCCTCGAGAATGCAGAATCAAGGTCCTGGACTCAACGCATCGACTTGGACATTTTGGCGCAAAACGGATGATAACATCACTGCGACAAAGGTACTACTGGGTCGGAATGCATCGTGATGTGAGGATGTTTGGCCAGGGGTGCCAAGAATGCAACACCAGGGGGAGAGGGAAAAGTACAAGGGCTCCCTTACAAACGTACACAGTTGGTGCGCCCTTTGATCGAGTAGCAATTGATTTGCTTGGACCCCTCCCTCTTTCAACCAAAGGGAATGTGCATATAGTCATTGTCCAGGACTATTTCACCAAGTGGCCTGAGGCATTTCCTGTCCCCGACAAGAAGGCGGAGACGGTTGCAAGAGGGTTGGTAGATCATGTTGTGTCTCGTTTTGGTGTCCCACGAGAGATTCACAGTGACCAAGGACGAAATTTTGAAGCCGGCGTATTCGCTGAAACGCTAAAAATTATGGGGGCAAATAAAACCAGGACCACTGCATTGCGACCACAAAGTGACGGGATGGTTGAACGATTCAACCGTACCCTATGGGATATGTTGTCCAAGGTCATTGATAACCATCAACGGGATTGGGATGACAAGTTGCCTTTGGTTTTGCTGGCTTACCGTACTTCAGTGCATAAGTCCACTGGATTCTCACCCGCAATGTTGATGTTGGGAAGATCTCCTACAGTGCCAGTAGATTTATTGACGGGATTACCACCAACGACCAGGACAACTACAGAGTATGCTAGAGAGTTGGAGCGAAATTTACACGAGGCCCATAATATTGCTCGAGAGTCAATGAGCAAGGCAGCTCAAGAATCAAAGCGGCGATATGATGTGCGAGCAGAGAGACCAAGATTTAAAGAAGATGAGGAAGTTTGGATGTACAATCCTGTACGGAAGAAAGGTCTGAACCCCAAGCTGCAGCGTTTCTGGGTTGGTCCCTGTGTCATCAAGAAGAAAATTTCTGATGTGGTCTATAGGATTCAATTACCCAATAAAAAGAAGCGGGTTGTTCATGCTGATCGCCTACGCCCTTGCTTGGAGGGACTGAGAAAAGAGGGGGAATAATGTTGGGGAAATACTTGGAAACACCTGTTGTTTTGTTATTGTTGACAGGGTTTCAGGAGAAAAACATGTGACTATTGAAAAGTTTCAGTTTGTGATCTGATTTCGTGATCGTGGTTGTAAAATAAAAGGATTAATTGAATAAAGTTCTGTGATAACGAAATTGTATGCGTCCGCGTTCCTAACAATATTATGTAAGAAGGAGTGAACTGGGCCAAATGGAACAATTTTTTTACGAAAAGTATTTGCACAGCTTCCACTGAGTCGTACTCCATGCATCCCCACACCTGAGCAGCATAACATAAGATAGATCTCATTATTGAGTTGAAAATAACCATCTTGCCTGATAGTGGGATGTCAGGACTCGCAAATGCCTTCCGCCAGACACAGTTCATTGCTGTCTTTGCCGATTTTGCCTTGCGTGCTAGATGTTTTGTGTATGATAGTCTTGGAGTGAGCGTTACGCCTAAATAAGGGTATTCATTCACAATATCAATGTCTTCACTTCCATACTTCCATCTCTCTGCTGCTCTCCGCCTCCCTCCTCTCTGAAACACAATAATTTTGGATTTTTCTAGATTTGCTTCTAGACCCCAACGTTCACAATAAGACAGGAGAATGTCGATATTGCTCTGCAGCTCTACAGGATCATCAGCCAGAATTACTAAATCATCGGCGTACATCAGGACCTTCACCACTATATCTCCAACCCGAATGCCAA
>JAVIWC010000355.1:0-17873 GCA_031894815.1 Creontiades dilutus
TTTCAAACCTACTCGCTAAGGGGTTTTTCGGGGTGCTGAACACGAATCTGAAGTCCTTTTTTCGATAAAACGCTTCCTTCATGGTTATTTTCGCGTTTTTTCATCAAAATTGCTCAAAAATAAACTCTGTTTAATCGCTTTCAAACCTACTCTCTAAGGGGTTTTTCGGGGTGCTGAACACGAATCTGAAGTCCTTTTTTCGATAAAACGCTTCCTTCATGGTTATTTTCGCGTTTTTTCATCAAAATTGCTCAAAAATAAACTCTGTTTAATCGCTTTCAAACCTACTCTCTAAGGGGTTTTTCGGGGTGCTGAACACGAATCTGAAGTCCGTTTTTCGATAAAACGCTTCCTTCATGGTTATTTTCGCGTTTTTTCATCAAAATTGCTCAAAAATAAACTCTGTTTAATCGCTTTCAAACCTACTCTCTAAGGGGTTTTTCGGGGTGCTGAACACGAATCTGAAGTCCGTTTTTCGATAAAACGCTTCCTTCATGGTTATTTTCGCGTTTTTTCATCAAAATTGCTCAAAAATAAACTCTGTTTAATCGCTTTCAAACCTACTCTCTAAGGGGTTTTTCGGGGTGCTGAACACGAATCTGAAGTCCGTTTTTCGATAAAACGCTTCCTTCATGGTTATTTTCGCGTTTTTTCATCAAAATTGCTCAAAAATAAACTCTGTTTAATCGCTTTCAAACCTACTCTCTAAGGGGTTTTTCGGGGTGCTGAACACGAATCTGAAGTCCGTTTTTCGATAAAACGCTTCCTTCATGGTTATTTTCGCGTTTTTTCATCAAAATTGCTCAAAAATAAACTCTGTTTAATCGCTTTCAAACCTACTCTAAGGGGTTTTTCGGGGTGCTGAACACGAATCTGAAGTCCGTTTTTCGATAAAACGCTTCCTTCATGGTTATTTTCGCGTTTTTTCATCAAAATTGCTCAAAAATAAACTCTGTTTAATCGCTTTCAAACCTACTCTCTAAGGGGTTTTTCGGGGTGCTGAACACGAATCTGAAGTCCGTTTTTCGATAAAACGCTTCCTTCATGGTTATTTTCGCGTTTTTTCATCAAAATTGCTCAAAAATTAACTCTGTTTAATCGCTTTCAAACCTACTCTCTAAGGGGTTTTTCGGGGTGCTGAACACGAATCTGAAGTCCGTTTTTCGATAAAACGCTTCCTTCATGGTTATTTTCGCGTTTTTTCATCAAAATTGCTCAAAAATAAACTCTGTTTAATCGCTTTCAAACCTACTCTCTAAGGGGTTTTTCGGGGTGCTGAACACGAATCTGAAGTCCGTTTTTCGATAAAACGCTTCCTTCATGGTTATTTTCGCGTTTTTTCATCAAAATTGCTCAAAAATAAACTCTGTTTAATCGCTTTCAAACCTACTCTCTAAGGGGTTTTTCGGGGTGCTGAACACGAATCTGAAGTCCGTTTTTCGATAAAACGCTTCCTTCATGGTTATTTTCGCGTTTTTTCATCAAAATTGCTCAAAAATAAACTCTGTTTAATCGCTTTCAAACCTACTCTCTAAGGGGTTTTTCGGGGTGCTGAACACGAATCTGAAGTCCTTTTTTCGATAAAACGCTTCCTTCATGGTTATTTTCGCGTTTTTTCATCAAAATTGCTCAAAAATAAACTCTGTTTAATCGCTTTCAAACCTACTCTCTAAGGGGTTTTTCGGGGTGCTGAACACGAATCTGAAGTCCGTTTTTCGATAAAACGCTTCCTTCATGGTTATTTTCGCGTTTTTTCATCAAAATTGCTCAAAAATAAACTCTGTTTAATCGCTTTCAAACCTACTCTCTAAGGGGTTTTTCGGGGTGCTGAACACGAATCTGAAGTCCTTTTTTCGATAAAACGCTTCCTTCATGGTTATTTTCGCGTTTTTTCATCAAAATTGCTCAAAAATAAACTCTGTTTAATCGCTTTCAAACCTACTCTCTAAGGGGTTTTTCGGGGTGCTGAACACGAATCTGAAGTCCGTTTTTCGATAAAACTCGATAAAACGCTCTTCATGGTTATTTTCGCGTTTTTTCATCAAAATTGCTCAAAAATAAACTCTGTTTAATCGCTTTCAAACCTACTCTCTAAGGGGTTTTTCGGGGTGCTGAACACGAATCTGAAGTCCGTTTTTCGATAAAACGCTTCCTTCATGGTTATTTTCGCGTTTTTTCATCAAAATTGCTCAAAAATAAACTCTGTTTAATCGCTTTCAAACCTACTCTCTAAGGGGTTTTTCGGGGTGCTGAACACGAATCTGAAGTCCTTTTTTCGATAAAACGCTTCCTTCATGGTTATTTTCGCGTTTTTTCATCAAAATTGCTCAAAAATAAACTCTGTTTAATCGCTTTCAAACCTACTCTCTAAGGGGTTTTTCGGGTGCTGAACACGAATCTGAAGTCCGTTTTTCGATAAAACGCTTCCTTCATGGTTATTTTCGCGTTTTTTCATCAAAATTGCTCAAAAATAAACTCTGTTTAATCGCTTTCAAACCTACTCTCTAAGGGGTTTTTCGGGGTGCTGAACACGAATCTGAAGTCCGTTTTTCGATAAAACGCTTCCTTCATGGTTATTTTCGCGTTTTTTCATCAAAATTGCTCAAAAATAAACTCTGTTTAATCGCTTTCAAACCTACTCTCTAAGGGGTTTTTCGGGGTGCTGAACACGAATCTGAAGTCCGTTTTTCGATAAAACGCTTCCTTCATGGTTATTTTCGCGTTTTTTCATCAAAATTGCTCAAAAATAAACTCTGTTTAATCGCTTTCAAACCTACTCTCTAAGGGGTTTTTCGGGGTGCTGAACACGAATCTGAAGTCCGTTTTTCGATAAAACGCTTCCTTCATGGTTATTTTCGCGTTTTTTCATCAAAATTGCTCAAAATAAACTCTGTTTAATCGCTTTCAAACCTACTCTCTAAGGGGTTTTTCGGGGTGCTGAACACGAATCTGAAGTCCGTTTTTCGATAAAACGCTTCCTTCATGGTTATTTTCGCGTTTTTTCATCAAAATTGCTCAAAAATAACTCTGTTTAATCGCTTTCAAACCTACTCTCTAAGGGGTTTTTCGGGGTGCTGAACACGAATCTGAAGTCCGTTTTTCGATAAAACGCTTCCTTCATGGTTATTTTCGCGTTTTTTCATCAAAATTGCTCAAAAATAAACTCTGTTTAATCGCTTTCAAACCTACTCTCTAAGGGGTTTTTCGGGGTGCTGAACACGAATCTGAAGTCCGTTTTTCGATAAAACGCTTCCTTCATGGTTATTTTCGCGTTTTTTCATCAAAATTGCTCAAAAATAAACTCTGTTTAATCGCTTTCAAACCTACTCTCTAAGGGGTTTTTCGGGGTGCTGAACACGAATCTGAAGTCCGTTTTTCGATAAAACGCTTCCTTCATGGTTATTTTCGCGTTTTTTCATCAAAATTGCTCAAAAATAAACTCTGTTTAATCGCTTTCAAACCTACTCTCTAAGGGGTTTTTCGGGGTGCTGAACACGAATCTGAAGTCCGTTTTTCGATAAAACGCTTCCTTCATGGTTATTTTCGCGTTTTTTCATCAAAATTGCTCAAAAATAAACTCTGTTTAATCGCTTTCAAACCTACTCTCTAAGGGGTTTTTCGGGGTGCTGAACACGAATCTGAAGTCCGTTTTTCGATAAAACGCTTCCTTCATGGTTATTTTCGCGTTTTTTCATCAAAATTGCTCAAAAATAAACTCTGTTTAATCGCTTTCAAACCTACTCTAAGGGGTTTTTCGGGGTGCTGAACACGAATCTGAAGTCCGTTTTTCGATAAAACGCTTCCTTCATGGTTATTTTCGCGATTTTTCATCAAAATTGCTCAAAAATAAACTCTGTTTAATCGCTTTCAAACCTACTCTCTAAGGGGTTTTTCGGGGTGCTGAACACGAATCTGAAGTCCGTTTTTCGATAAAACGCTTCCTTCATGGTTATTTTCGCGTTTTTTCATCAAAATTGCTCAAAAATAAACTCTGTTTAATCGCTTTCAAACCTACTCTCTAAGGGGTTTTTCGGGGTGCTGAACACGAATCTGAAGTCCGTTTTTCGATAAAACGCTTCCTTCATGGTTATTTTCGCGTTTTTTCATCAAAATTGCTCAAAAAATAAACTCTGTTTAATCGCTTTCAAACCTACTCTCTAAGGGGTTTTTCGGGGTGCTGAACACGAATCTGAAGTCCGTTTTTCGATAAAACGCTTCCTTCATGGTTATTTTCGCGTTTTTTCATCAAAATTGCTCAAAAATAAACTCTGTTTAAAAAACTCTGTTTAATCGCTTTCAAACCTACTCTCTAAGGGGTTTTTCGGGGTGCTGAACACGAATCTGAAGTCCGTTTTTGATAAAACGCTTCCTTCATGGTTATTTTCGCGTTTTTTCATCAAAATTGCTCAAAAATTAACTCTGTTTAATCGCTTTCAAACCTACTCTCTAAGGGGTTTTTCGGGGTGCTGAACACGAATCTGAAGTCCGTTTTTCGATAAAACGCTTCCTTCATGGTTATTTTCGCGTTTTTTCATCAAAATTGCTCAAAAATAAACTCTGTTTAATCGCTTTCAAACCTACTCTCTAAGGGGTTTTTCGGGGTGCTGAACACGAATCTGAAGTCCGTTTTTCGATAAAACGCTTCCTTCATGGTTATTTTCGCGTTTTTTCATCAAAATTGCTCAAAAATTAACTCTGTTTAATCGCTTTCAAACCTACTCTCTAAGGGGTTTTTCGGGGTGCTGAACACGAATCTGAAGTCCGTTTTTCGATAAAACGCTTCCTTCATGGTTATTTTCGCGTTTTTTCATCAAAATTGCTCAAAAATTAACTCTGTTTAATCGCTTTCAAACCTACTCTCTAAGGGGTTTTTCGGGGTGCTGAACACGAATCTGAAGTCCGTTTTTCGATAAAACGCTTCCTTCATGGTTATTTTCGCGTTTTTTCATCAAAATTGCTCAAAAATTAACTCTGTTTAATCGCTTTCAAACCTACTCTCTAAGGGGTTTTTCGGGGTGCTGAACACGAATCTGAAGTCCGTTTTTCGATAAAACGCTTCCTTCATGGTTATTTTCGCGTTTTTTCATCAAAATTGCTCAAAAATTAACTCTGTTTAATCGCTTTCAAACCTACTCTCTAAGGGGTTTTTCGGGGTGCTGAACACGAATCTGAAGTCCGTTTTTCGATAAAACGCTTCCTTCATGGTTATTTTCGCGTTTTTTCATCAAAATTGCTCAAAAATTAACTCTGTTTAATCGCTTTCAAACCTACTCTCTAAGGGGTTTTTCTAAGGGGTTTTTCGGGGTGCTGAACACGAATCTGAAGTCCGTTTTTCGATAAAACGCTTCCTTCATGGTTATTTTCGCGTTTTTTCATCAAAATTGCTCAAAAATTAACTCTGTTTAATCGCTTTCAAACCTACTCTCTAAGGGGTTTTTCGGGGTGCTGAACACGAATCTGAAGTCCGTTTTTCGATAAAACGCTTCCTTCATGGTTATTTTCGCGTTTTTTCATCAAAATTGCTCAAAAATTAACTCTGTTTAATCGCTTTCAAACCTACTCTCTAAGGGGTTTTTCGGGGTGCTGAACACGAATCTGAAGTCCGTTTTTCGATAAAACGCTTCCTTCATGGTTATTTTCGCGTTTTTTCATCAAAATTGCTCAAAAATTAACTCTGTTTAATCGCTTTCAAACCTACTCTCTAAGGGGTTTTTCGGGGTGCTGAACACGAATCTGAAGTCCGTTTTTCGATAAAACGCTTCCTTCATGGTTATTTTCGCGTTTTTTCATCAAAATTGCTCAAAAATTAACTCTGTTTAATCGCTTTCAAACCTACTCTCTAAGGGGTTTTTCGGGGTGCTGAACACGAATCTGAAGTCCGTTTTTCGATAAAACGCTTCCTTCATGGTTATTTTCGCGTTTTTTCATCAAAATTGCTCAAAAATTAACTCTGTTTAATCGCTTTCAAACCTACTCTCTAAGGGGTTTTTCGGGGTGCTGAACACGAATCTGAAGTCCGTTTTTCGATAAAACGCTTCCTTCATGGTTATTTTCGCGTTTTTTCATCAAAATTGCTCAAAAATAAACTCTGTTTAATCGCTTTCAAACCTACTCTCTAAGGGGTTTTTCGGGGTGCTGAACACGAATCTGAAGTCCGTTTTTCGATAAAACGCTTCCTTCATGGTTATTTTCGCGTTTTTTCATCAAAATTGCTCAAAAATTAACTCTGTTTAATCGCTTTCAAACCTACTCGCTAAGGGGTCGGGGTGCTGAACACGAATCTGAAGTCCTTTTTTTCGATAAAACGCTTCCTTCATGGTTATTTTCGCGTTTTTTCATAAAAATTGCTCAAAAATTAACTCTGTTTAATCGCTATCAAACCTACTCTCTAAGGGGTTTTTCCGGGGTGCTGAACACGAATCTGAAGTCCTTTTTTCGATAAAACGCTTCCTTCATGGGTATTTTCGCGTTTTTTCATCAAAATTGCTCAAAAATAAACTCTGTTTAATCGCTTTCAAACCTACTCTCTAAGGGGTTTTTCGGGGTGCTGAACACGAATCTGAAGTCCTTTTTCGATAAAACGCTTCCTTCATGGTTATTTTCGCGTTTTTCATCAAAATTGCTCAAAAATAAACTCTGTTTAATCGCTTTCAAACCTACTCTCAAGGGGTTTTTCGGGGTGCTGAACACGAATCTGAAGTCCTTTTTTCGATAAAACGCTTCCTTCATGGTTATTTTCGCGTTTTTTCATCAAAATTGCTCAAAAATAAACTTGTTTAATCGCTTTCAAACCTACTCTCTAAGGGGTTTTTCGGGGTGCTGAACACGAATCTGAAGTCCTTTTTCGATAAAACGCTTCCTTCATGGTTATTTTCGCGTTTTTTCATCAAATTGCTCAAAAATTAACTGAGTTTAATCGCTTTCAAAACAACTCTGCTAAGGGGTTTTTCGGGGTGCTGAACACGAATCTGAAGTCCTTTTTCGATAAACGCTTCCCCATGGTTATTTTCGCGTTTTTTTCATCAAAATTGCTCAAAAATTAACTCTGTTTAATCGCTTTCAAACCTACTCTCTAAGGGGTTTTTCGGGGTGCTGAACACGAATTGAAGTCCTTTTTTCGATAAAACGCTTCCTTCATGGTTATTTTCGCGTTTTTTCATCAAAATTGCTCGAAAATAAACTCTGTTAATCGCTTTCAAACCTACTCTCTAAGGGGTTTTTCGGGGTGCTGAACACGAATCTGAAGTCCTTTTTTCGATAGAACGCTTCCTTCATGGTTATTTTCGCGTTTTTTCATCAAAATTGCTCAAAAATTAACTCTGTTTAATCGCTTTCAAACCTACTCTCTGAGGGGTTTTTCGGGGTTGAACACGAATCTGAAGTCCTTTTTTCGATAAAACGCTTCCTTCATGGTTATTTTCGCGTTTTTTCATCAAAATTGCTCAAAAATAAACTCTGTTTAATCGCTTTCAAACCTACTCTCTAAGGGGTTTTTCGGGGTATTGAACACGAATCTGAAGTCCTTTTCGATAAAACGCTTCCTTCATGGTTATTTTCGCGTTTTTTCATCAAAATTGCTCAAAAATTAAACTCTGTTTAATCGCTTTCAAACCTACTCTCTAAGGGGTTTTTCGGGGTGCTGAACACGAATCTGAAGTCCTTTTTTCGATAAAATGCTTCTTCATGGTTATTTTCGCGTTTTTTCATCAAAATTGCTCAAAAATAAACTCTGTTTAATCGCTTTCAAACCTACTCTCTAAGGGGTTTTTCGGGGGTGCTGAACACGAATCTGAAGTCCGTTTCTCGATAAAACGCTTCCTTCATGGTTATTTTCGCGATTTTTCATCAAAATTGCTCAAAAATAAACTCTGTTTAATCCTTTTCAAACCTACTCTCTAAGGGGTTTTTCGGGGTGCTGAACACGAATCTGAAGTCCGTTTCTCGATAAAACGCTTCCTTCATGGTTATTTTCGCGATTTTTCATCAAAATTGCTCAAAAATAAACTCTGTTTAATCCTTTTCAAACCTACTCTCTAAGGGGTTTTTCGGGGTGCTGAACACGAATCTGAAGTCCGTTTCTCGATAAAACGCTTCCTTCATGGTTATTTTCGCGATTTTTCATCAAAATTGCTCAAAAATAAACTCTGTTTAATCCTTTTCAAACCTACTCTCTAAGGGGTTTTTCGGGGTGCTGAACACGAATCTGAAGTCCGTTTCTCGATAAAACGCTTCCTTCATGGTTATTTTCGCGATTTTTCATCAAAATTGCTCAAAAATAAACTCTGTTTAATCCTTTTCAAACCTACTCTCTAAGGGGTTTTTCGGGGTGCTGAACACGAATCTGAAGTCCGTTTTTCGATAAAACGCTTCCTTCATGGTTATTTTCGCGATTTTTCATCAAAATTGCTCAAAAATAAACTCTGTTTAATCCTTTTCAAACCTACTCTCTAAGGGGTTTTTCGGGGTGCTGAACACGAATCTGAAGTCCGTTTCTCGATAAAACGCTTCCTTCATGGTTATTTTCGCGATTTTTCATCAAAATTGCTCAAAAATAAACTCTGTTTAATCCTTTCAAACCTACTCTCTAAGGGGTTTTTCGGGGTGCTGAACACGAATCTGAAGTCCGTTTCTCGATAAAACGCTTCCTTCATGGTTATTTTCGCGATTTTTCATCAAAATTGCTCAAAAATAAACTCTGTTTAATCCTTTTCAAACCTACTCTCTAAGGGGTTTTTCGGGGTGCTGAACACGAATCTGAAGTCCGTTTTTCGATAAAACGCTTCCTTCATGGTTATTTTCGCGTTTTTTCATCAAAATTGCTCAAAAATAAACTCTGTTTAATCCTTTCAAACCTACTCTCTAAGGGGTTTTTCGGGGTGCTGAACACGAATCTGAAGTCCGTTTCTCGATAAAACGCTTCCTTCATGGTTATTTTCGCGATTTTTCATCAAAATTGCTCAAAAATAAACTCTGTTTAATCCTTTCAAACCTACTCTCTAAGGGGTTTTTCGGGGTGCTGAACACGAATCTGAAGTCCGTTTTTCGATAAAACGCTTCCTTCATGGTTATTTTCGCGATTTTTCATCAAAATTGCTCAAAAATAAACTCTGTTTAATCCTTTTCAAACCTACTCTCTAAGGGGTTTTTCGGGGTGCTGAACACGAATCTGAAGTCCGTTTCTCGATAAAACGCTTCCTTCATGGTTATTTTCGCGATTTTTCATCAAAATTGCTCAAAAATAAACTCTGTTTAATCCTTTTCAAACCTACTCTCTAAGGGGTTTTTCGGGGTGCTGAACACGAATCTGAAGTCCGTTTCTCGATAAAACGCTTCCTTCATGGTTATTTTCGCGATTTTTCATCAAAATTGCTCAAAAATAAACTCTGTTTAATCCTTTCAAACCTACTCTCTAAGGGGTTTTTCGGGGTGCTGAACACGAATCTGAAGTCCGTTTTTCGATAAAACGCTTCCTTCATGGTTATTTTCGCGATTTTTCATCAAAATTGCTCAAAAATAAACTCTGTTTAATCCTTTTCAAACCTACTCTCTAAGGGGTTTTTCGGGGTGCTGAACACGAATCTGAAGTCCGTTTTTCGATAAAACGCTTCCTTCATGGTTATTTTCGCGTTTTTTCATCAAAATTGCTCAAAAATAAACTCTGTTTAATCGCTTTCAAACCTACTCTCTAAGGGGTTTTTCGGGGTGCTGAACACGAATCTGAAGTCCGTTTTTCGATAAAACGCTTCCTTCATGGTTATTTTCGCGATTTTTCATCAAAATTGCTCAAAAATAAACTCTGTTTAATCGCTTTCAAACCTACTCTCTAAGGGGTTTTTCGGGGTGCTGAACACGAATCTGAAGTCCGTTTTTCGATAAAACGCTTCCTTCATGGTTATTTTCGCGATTTTTCATCAAAATTGCTCAAAAATAAACTCTGTTTAATCGCTTTCAAACCTACTCTCTAAGGGGTTTTTCGGGGTGCTGAACACGAATCTGAAGTCCGTTTTTCGATAAAACGCTTCCTTCATGGTTATTTTCGCGATTTTTCATCAAAATTGCTCAAAAATAAACTCTGTTTAATCCGCTTTCAAACCTACTCTCTAAGGGGTTTTTCGGGGTGCTGAACACGAATCTGAAGTCCTTTTTCTCGATAAAACGCTTCCTTCATGGTTATTTTCGCGATTTTTCATCAAAATTGCTCAAAAATAAACTCTGTTTAATCGCTTTCAAACCTACTCTCTAAGGGGTTTTTCGGGGTGCTGAACACGAATCTGAAGTCCGTTTTTCGATAAAACGCTTCCTTCATGGTTATTTTCGCGTTTTTTCATCAAATTTGCTCACAAATAAACTCTGTTTAATCGCTTTCAAACCTACTCTCTAAGGGGTTTTTCGGGGTGCTGAACACGAATCTGAAGTCCGTTTTTCGATAAAACGCTTCCTTCATGGTTATTTTCGCGTTTTTTCATCAAAATTGCTCAAAAATAAACTCTGTTTAATCGCTTTCAAACCTACTCTCTAAGGGGTTTTTCGGGGTGCTGAACACGAATCTGAAGTCCGTTTTTCGATAAAACGCTTCCTTCATGGTTATTTTCGCGTTTTTTCATCAAAATTGCTCAAAAATAAACTCTGTTTAATCGCTTTCAAACCTACTCTCTAAGGGGTTTTTCGGGGTGCTGAACACGAATCTGAAGTCCGTTTCTCGATAAAACGCTTCCTTCATGGTTATTTTCGCGATTTTTCATCAAAATTGCTCAAAAATAAACTCTGTTTAATCGCTTTCAAACCTACTCTCTAAGGGGTTTTTCGGGGTGCTGAACACGAATCTGAAGTCCGTTTTTCGATAAAACGCTTCCTTCATGGTTATTTTCGCGATTTTTCATCAAAATTGCTCAAAAATAAACTCTGTTTAATCCTTTCAAACCTACTCTCTAAGGGGTTTTTCGGGGTGCTGAACACGAATCTGAAGTCCGTTTTTCGATAAAACGCTTCCTTCATGGTTATTTTCGCGATTTTTCATCAAAATTGCTCAAAAATAAACTCTGTTTAATCGCTTTCAAACCTACTCTCTAAGGGGTTTTTCGGGGTGCTGAACACGAATCTGAAGTCCGTTTTTCGATAAAACGCTTCCTTCATGGTTATTTTCGCGTTTTTTCATCAAAATTGCTCAAAAATAAACTCTGTTTAATCGCTTTCAAACCTACTCTCTAAGGGGTTTTTCGGGGTGCTGAACACGAATCTGAAGTCCGTTTCTCGATAAAACGCTTCCTTCATGGTTATTTTCGCGATTTTTCATCAAAATTGCTCAAAAATAAACTCTGTTTAATCGCTTTTCAAACCTACTCTCTAAGGGGTTTTTCGGGGTGCTGAACACGAATCTGAAGTCCGTTTTTCGATAAAACGCTTCCTTCATGGTTATTTTCGCGATTTTTCATCAAAATTGCTCAAAAATAAACTCTGTTTAATCCTTTTCAAACCTACTCTCTAAGGGGTTTTTCGGGGTGCTGAACACGAATCTGAAGTCCGTTTCTCGATAAAACGCTTCCTTCATGGTTATTTTCGCGATTTTTCATCAAAATTGCTCAAAAATAAACTCTGTTTAATCCTTTCAAACCTACTCTCTAAGGGGTTTTTCGGGGTGCTGAACACGAATCTGAAGTCCGTTTTCGATAAAACGCTTCCTTCATGGTTATTTTCGCGATTTTTCATCAAAATTGCTCAAAAATAAACTCTGTTTAATCCTTTCAAACCTACTCTCTAAGGGGTTTTTCGGGGTGCTGAACACGAATCTGAAGTCCGTTTTTCGATAAAACGCTTCCTTCATGGTTATTTTCGCGATTTTTCATCAAAATTGCTCAAAAATAAACTCTGTTTAATCGCTTTCAAACCTACTCTCTAAGGGGTTTTTCGGGGTGCTGAACACGAATCTGAAGTCCGTTTTTCGATAAAACGCTTCCTTCATGGTTATTTTCGCGATTTTTCATCAAAATTGCTCAAAAATAAACTCTGTTTAATCCTTTTCAAACCTACTCTAAGGGGTTTTTCGGGGTGCTGAACACGAATCTGAAGTCCGTTTTTCGATAAAACGCTTCCTTCATGGTTATTTTCGCGATTTTTCATCAAAATTGCTCAAAAATAAACTCTGTTTAATCCTTTTCAAACCTACTCTCTAAGGGGTTTTTCGGGGTGCTGAACACGAATCTGAAGTCCGTTTTTCGATAAAACGCTTCCTTCATGGTTATTTTCGCGATTTTTCATCAAAATTGCTCAAAAATAAACTCTGTTTAATCGCTTTCAAACCTACTCTCTAAGGGGTTTTTCGGGGTGCTGAACACGAATCTGAAGTCCGTTTTTCGATAAAACGCTTCCTTCATGGTTATTTTCGCGATTTTTCATCAAAATTGCTCAAAAATAAACTCTGTTTAATCCTTTCAAACCTACTCTCTAAGGGGTTTTTCGGGGTGCTGAACACGAATCTGAAGTCCGTTTTTCGATAAAACGCTTCCTTCATGGTTATTTTCGCGATTTTTCATCAAAATTGCTCAAAAATAAACTCTGTTTAATCCTTTCAAACCTACTCTCTAAGGGGTTTTTCGGGGTGCTGAACACGAATCTGAAGTCCGTTTTCGATAAAACGCTTCCTTCATGGTTATTTTCGCGATTTTTCATCAAAATTGCTCAAAAATAAACTCTGTTTAATCCTTTTCAAACCTACTCTCTAAGGGGTTTTTCGGGGTGCTGAACACGAATCTGAAGTCCGTTTTTCGATAAAACGCTTCCTTCATGGTTATTTTCGCGATTTTTCATCAAAATTGCTCAAAAATAAACTCTGTTTAATCCTTTCAAACCTACTCTCTAAGGGGTTTTTCGGGGTGCTGAACACGAATCTGAAGTCCGTTTTTCGATAAAACGCTTCCTTCATGGTTATTTTCGCGATTTTTCATCAAAATTGCTCAAAAATAAACTCTGTTTAATCCTTTTCAAACCTACTCTCTAAGGGGTTTTTCGGGGTGCTGAACACGAATCTGAAGTCCGTTTTTCGATAAAACGCTTCCTTCATGGTTATTTTCGCGATTTTTCATCAAAATTGCTCAAAAATAAACTCTGTTTAATCCTTTCAAACCTACTCTCTAAGGGGTTTTTCGGGGTGCTGAACACGAATCTGAAGTCCGTTTTTCGATAAAACGCTTCCTTCATGGTTATTTTCGCGATTTTTCATCAAAATTGCTCAAAAATAAACTCTGTTTAATCCTTTTCAAACCTACTCTCTAAGGGGTTTTTCGGGGTGCTGAACACGAATCTGAAGTCCGTTTCTCGATAAAACGCTTCCTTCATGGTTATTTTCGCGATTTTTCATCAAAATTGCTCAAAAATAAACTCTGTTTAATCCTTTCAAACCTACTCTCTAAGGGGTTTTTCGGGGTGCTGAACACGAATCTGAAGTCCGTTTCTCGATAAAACGCTTCCTTCATGGTTATTTTCGCGATTTTTCATCAAAATTGCTCAAAAATAAACTCTGTTTAATCCTTTTCAAACCTACTCTCTAAGGGGTTTTTCGGGGTGCTGAACACGAATCTGAAGTCCGTTTCTCGATAAAACGCTTCCTTCATGGTTATTTTCGCGATTTTTCATCAAAATTGCTCAAAAATAAACTCTGTTTAATCCTTTTCAAACCTACTCTCTAAGGGGTTTTTCGGGGTGCTGAACACGAATCTGAAGTCCGTTTCTCGATAAAACGCTTCCTTCATGGTTATTTTCGCGATTTTTCATCAAAATTGCTCAAAAATAAACTCTGTTTAATCCTTTTCAAACCTACTCTAAGGGGTTTTTCGGGGTGCTGAACACGAATCTGAAGTCCGTTTCTCGATAAAACGCTTCCTTCATGGTTATTTTCGCGATTTTTCATCAAAATTGCTCAAAAATAAACTCTGTTTAATCCTTTTCAAACCTACTCTCTAAGGGGTTTTTCGGGGTGCTGAACACGAATCTGAAGTCCGTTTCTCGATAAAACGCTTCCTTCATGGTTATTTTCGCGATTTTTCATCAAAATTGCTCAAAAATAAACTCTGTTTAATCCTTTTCAAACCTACTCTCTAAGGGGTTTTTCGGGGTGCTGAACACGAATCTGAAGTCCGTTTCTCGATAAAACGCTTCCTTCATGGTTATTTTCGCGATTTTTCATCAAAATTGCTCAAAAATAAACTCTGTTTAATCCTTTTCAAACCTACTCTCTAAGGGGTTTTTCGGGGTGCTGAACACGAATCTGAAGTCCGTTTCTCGATAAAACGCTTCCTTCATGGTTATTTTCGCGATTTTTCATCAAAATTGCTCAAAAATAAACTCTGTTTAATCCTTTTCAAACCTACTCTCTAAGGGGTTTTTCGGGGTGCTGAACACGAATCTGAAGTCCGTTTCTCGATAAAACGCTTCCTTCATGGTTATTTTCGCGATTTTTCATCAAAATTGCTCAAAAATAAACTCTGTTTAATCCTTTTCAAACCTACTCTCTAAGGGGTTTTTCGGGGTGCTGAACACGAATCTGAAGTCCGTTTCTCGATAAAACGCTTCCTTCATGGTTATTTTCGCGATTTTTCATCAAAATTGCTCATAAATAAACTCTGTTTAATCCTTTTCAAACCTACTCTCTAAGGGGTTTTTCGGGGTGCTGAACACGAATCTGAAGTCCGTTTCTCGATAAAACGCTTCCTTCATGGTTATTTTCGCGATTTTTCATCAAAATTGCTCAAAAATAAACTCTGTTTAATCCTTTTCAAACCTACTCTCTAAGGGGTTTTTCGGGGTGCTGAACACGAATCTGAAGTCCGTTTCTCGATAAAACGCTTCCTTCATGGTTATTTTCGCGATTTTTCATCAAAATTGCTCAAAAATAAACTCTGTTTAATCCTTTTCAAACCTACTCTCTAAGGGGTTTTTCGGGGTGCTGAACACGAATCTGAAGTCCGTTTCTCGATAAAACGCTTCCTTCATGGTTATTTTCGCGATTTTTCATCAAAATTGCTCAAAAATAAACTCTGTTTAATCCTTTTCAAACCTACTCTCTAAGGGGTTTTTCGGGGTGCTGAACACGAATCTGAAGTCCGTTTTTCGATAAAACGCTTCCTTCATGGTTATTTTCGCGATTTTTCATCAAAATTGCTCAAAAATAAACTCTGTTTAATCCTTTCAAACCTACTCTCTAAGGGGTTTTTCGGGGTGCTGAACACGAATCTGAAGTCCGTTTCTCGATAAAACGCTTCCTTCATGGTTATTTTCGCGATTTTTCATCAAAATTGCTCAAAAATAAACTCTGTTTAATCCTTTTCAAACCTACTCTCTAAGGGGTTTTTCGGGGTGCTGAACACGAATCTGAAGTCCGTTTCTCGATAAAACGCTTCCTTCATGGTTATTTTCGCGATTTTTCATCAAAATTGCTCAAAAATAAACTCTGTTTAATCCTTTTCAAACCTACTCTCTAAGGGGTTTTTCGGGGTGCTGAACACGAATCTGAAGTCCGTTTCTCGATAAAACGCTTCCTTCATGGTTATTTTCGCGATTTTTCATCAAAATTGCTCAAAAATAAACTCTGTTTAATCCTTTTCAAACCTACTCTCTAAGGGGTTTTTCGGGGTGCTGAACACGAATCTGAAGTCCGTTTTTCGATAAAACGCTTCCTTCATGGTTATTTTCGCGATTTTTCATCAAAATTGCTCAAAAATAAACTCTGTTTAATCCTTTCAAACCTACTCTCTAAGGGGTTTTTCGGGGTGCTGAACACGAATCTGAAGTCCGTTTCTCGATAAAACGCTTCCTTCATGGTTATTTTCGCGATTTTTCATCAAAATTGCTCAAAAATAAACTCTGTTTAATCCCTTTCAAACCTACTCTAAGGGGTTTTTCGGGGTGCTGAACACGAATCTGAAGTCCGTTTCTCGATAAAACGCTTCCTTCATGGTTATTTTCGCGATTTTTCATCAAAATTGCTCAAAAATAAACTCTGTTTAATCCTTTCAAACCTACTCTCTAAGGGGTTTTTCGGGGTGCTGAACACGAATCTGAAGTCCGTTTTTCGATAAAACGCTTCCTTCATGGTTATTTTCGCGATTTTTCATCAAAATTGCTCAAAAATAAACTCTGTTTAATCCTTTTCAAACCTACTCTCTAAGGGGTTTTTCGGGGTGCTGAACACGAATCTGAAGTCCGTTTCTCGATAAAACGCTTCCTTCATGGTTATTTTCGCGATTTTTCATCAAAATTGCTCAAAAATAAACTCTGTTTAATCCTTTTCAAACCTACTCTCTAAGGGGTTTTTCGGGGTGCTGAACACGAATCTGAAGTCCGTTTCTCGATAAAACGCTTCCTTCATGGTTATTTTCGCGATTTTTCATCAAAATTGCTCAAAAATAAACTCTGTTTAATAATTTTCAAACCTACTCTCTAAGGGGTTTTTCGGGGTGCTGAACACGAATTCGAAGTCCGTTTTTCGATAAAACGCTTCCTTCATGGTTATTTTCGCGATTTTTCATCAAAATTGCTCAAAAATTATCTCTGTTTAATCCCTTTCAAACCTACTCTCTAAGGGGTTTTTCGGGGTGCTGAACACGAATCGAAGTCCGTTTTTCGATAAAACGCTTCCTTCATGGTTATTTTCGCGATTTTTCATCAAAATTGCTCAAAAATTATCTCTGTTTAATCCCTTTCAAACCTACTCTCTAATGGGTTTTTCGGGGTGCTGAACACGAATCTGAAGTCCGTTTCTCGATAAACGCTTCCTTCATGGTTATTTTCGCGATTTTTCATCAAAATTGCTCAAAAATAAACTCTGTTTAATCCTTTTCAAACCTACTCTCTAAGGGGTTTTTCGGGGTGCTGAACACGAATCTGAAGTCCGTTTCTCGATAAAACGCTTCCTTCATGGTTATTTTCGCGATTTTTCATCAAAATTGCTCAAAAATAAACTCTGTTTAATCCTTTTCAAACCTACTCTCTAAGGGGTTTTTCGGGGTGCTGAACACGAATCTGAAGTCCGTTTCTCGATAAAACGCTTCCTTCATGGTTATTTTCGCGATTTTTCATCAAAATTGCTCAAAAATAAACTCTGTTTAATCCTTTTCAAACCTACTCTCTAAGGGGTTTTTCGGGGTGCTGAACACGAATCTGAAGTCCGTTTCTCGATAAAACGCTTCCTTCATGGTTATTTTCGCGATTTTTCATCAAAATTGCTCAAAAATAAACTCTGTTTAATCCTTTTCAAACCTACTCTCTAAGGGGTTTTTCGGGGTGCTGAACACGAATCTGAAGTCCGTTTCTCGATAAAACGCTTCCTTCATGGTTATTTTCGCGATTTTTCATCAAAATTGCTCAAAAATAAACTCTGTTTAATCCTTTTCAAACCTACTCTCTAAGGGGTTTTTCGGGGATGCTGAACACGAATCTGAAGTCCGTTTCTCGATAAAACGCTTCCTTCATGGTTATTTTCGCGATTTTTCATCAAAATTGCTCAAAAAACTCTGTTTAATCGCTTTCAAACCTACTCTCTAAGGGGTTTTTCGGGGTGCTGAACACGAATCTGAAGTCCGTTTTTCGATAAAACGCTTCCTTCATGGTTATTTTCGCGTTTTTTCATCAAAATTGCTCAAAAATTAACTCTGTTTAATCCGATTTTTTCAAACCTACTCTCTAAGGGGTTTTTCGGGGTGCTGAACACGAATCTGAAGTCCGTTTCTCGATAAAACGCTTCCTTCATGGTTATTTTCGCGATTTTTCATCAAAATTGCTCAAAAATAAACTCTGTTTAATCCTTTTCAAACCTACTCGCTAAGGGGTTTTTCGGGGTGCTGAACACGAATCTGAAGTCCGTTTCTTGATAAAACGCTTCT